>CAUYON010022174.1:0-51196 GCA_963573935.1 Arctocebus calabarensis | reverse complement strand
AAAAGCGGTCTCTGGACTAGCTCTCCTGGTTATTGTGAGAATCGCAGGGTATGTACCAAGTAGTTTGCTTCTGGAGCTGGGTTGCTACCTTTCTTTTTTCCCTGAAAGGGTAAGAGAAAGTGCAGTCAAAGTCGACCCATTCTACTGAGCAATTAGAACTGGATTGTAAAAATCTTAATAAAATGCTAAGTAATGTTTCAAACAACATCATAAAGCAAAAATATTCATGTAAAATTTTTTTCCTTGCCTACTAGTCTTTTTTTTTCCTTAAGTATGGTTAAAAACACATTTATATAAGATTTTGGGATTTCATTCTCTAGGTCAGGCTTTTCTATTTTTTAAGAATATTTAAAATCATCCCTTGAGTCTTACTTGATTGTGTTTTCAAATTAGTGAATGACCTTAAGGAACTCATTAATCTCTTATAGCTTCTGTACCTATATGATGAAGATAATCTTTCAGGTCCCTTTTATAAGTTCTGGTGATTTCTAGTTGAGCACATAAACTAGCTACAATTTTGCTGGAAATGGGAACATAAGCAAAGCCCATATCGATCCCTTTGAAACTGTTAGCATGTTTTTAGATGATACATTCCTATTTTGCTTCTCCTTCTAAACTAACTGGTCTGTTTAGAATGGCTCTGCAGGATGTAGAAGCCAATTTTGGAGAGCAGGACACTTGTTCTCTGAGATCTTTTCATCAGTGGATGCAAAGGCCATTTAGAGGGGACTAGGGGAGGCACAGCTGCTTGGTGTTTGCATAACGGCTCAGGTGCTGGGAAGATGAACGTGTTAGATGCCTCGCTTCCCTTGTGTTTTTGTTTTTGTTTTCAGTGAGATGTCTGATGACTTGACTGAGAGAACGTTCATGGGAAGCCTGCGGTAGAGAGCTGCTCTAGACTCACATAAGACTCAGAAGCTGTGTAGGGAGCAGGCAGCTGGCTTTGGTGGCTTTTCAAACCCCTTGCCTTCTGCTGCACTGAGACACACCAGTTCTCTAAAGCCCCATTTATAGTTCTTGTTTTTTGGAAGCCTCCTGATAGTCATCCTCGTTGGAAGTACTATTTACACCCTCTGCACGCTGGCGGTACTTCACTCCTCTTCGGTGGCACTGGCAGCGATGCTGTGGGCCACTGCTGGGTTCCCCACTTCTCAGCAGGTCGTCAGCTCCAGAGTGGCTGGAACCAAGTGTGATTTCTCTCGTTTGGGGGATTTTGTCAGTTTCTCTTTCCTGGCGTTCTCCCAGCACTCAGCTCACCGGGATCCCCCGGAGGTCGGCCTCTCCCTTCCATCTGCACCAGTCATCCTCTGGTTCAAACATGACTTGAATGATGTTTCTTGAGGCTTTCAGGGAAGAAGCCTCAGGTGGCCTGGCAGGCAGGCAATGTAGAATATAGGAAAAACCATGGCATGGATTTGAATTTAAATCCCAGCTCTGCTGCTCAAGAATGAGTGACCCTGGGCAGGTCACTTCCAATGACTGTAAAGTAGAAATAAAAACAGTATCTGATCGCCCGTGCCTGTCTTCTCTTTGCCTTTTCCACTGTGGGAAAATAAAGTGAAACAGTATAGGCAGCCTCCAGGTTACAAGATAGGTTCTGTAGGTTTGTTCTTAAACGGAATTTATATGTAAGCTGGAGCAGGTACATTTACTATTACCTGTAAATGCCCCCGTTTGTAAATGCGAGTCACACATCAATGGGATGTTTGTAACTCGGGGACTTATCGTTTACCCAGAAGTACTGAGAAACTCATAAACTGCCTTGTGAAGGGAATATGTTATCAATACAGTTATGAAATAGGGTGACGCCCTGTGGTTTTAACACTTACCTTTTTAGTGGTTATGTAAAATAAGAAATCCAACCTATTGGACTATTACCTAAATGGGGGCCCCAAGTTGCACCTGTCACACTCAACTAGTGACTGCAAACAAGATTCTAATGCTTAGTTGGGCAGGATTTTACTGTCCTGTTAGTTCTTTTCTAGATGGGAGAAGATAGAGGCTCAGCTGACACATTTTAAGCCAGAGGAGAACACACATCTCTTCACCGCACCCTCCCTCCGCCCCTTCTTTTTCTCCTACCCGGCCTGATTCCTTTTCTTGCGTCACTTCCTTTTGTAGTTTCCATGGTGGGATTTAAGATTCATTGACCCTTTCCTAGGTTTTGTCATGTCATGTCACACGGCCTCTCTCCCCCACTCGTCCTCTGCTGGCGAGGACAGAGTCTGAGATGAAGGCTAAGATTTCAGATTGTGACCGTCTTTGAGAAAGATGCCGGGTGGGGCAAGCAGGAGGCGATGTGATTTCTAGAAGCTCTCTGCTCAGCGACACTGATGGCTTTTACGTTCTAGTAACTTTTTCTGTTCTTTTCAGGACTACACATACCAAAGCTTGTGTTACTTCCAAGCTTCAAGGGATAAGCCCCCAACAGGCTTATTTAAGATTCCCAGAAAATCAACCTGGCAAAATGTGTGTCTAAAATGGCAACCTTTTAGAAAAGAGGTCTTACATTACTACTTAAATCAATTTGTGAACAACAACAACAAAAACCCTTTAGAGCAGTGTTTCTCAACCTTTTTTTATCTCACGGCACAGCACACTTGAATTTATAAACTTCCACAGCCCATTTAAATTATGTTAATAAAAAACAAGGAAACAAAAAGAATATGCTTACTGTGCTTTGACATCTTTTGGAAATAATTTACTTCATGATCTCTAAATATTTTCGAGGCTCCCCTGAGATCCTCTCACAGCACACCGGTTAACTCACTGCTGCGGAGTCTCGAAAACGTGACAGGCATGTTGGGATTGATTGCTTTTTAGGGTGACTGCTGAGACTACAGTAGCCAGAAAGGCGTGAGGGTACAGCAGGCGAGAGGAAGAGACAGAGCCAGACAGGCAGGGCTTGAACCCTTGCTGACCTCTCCCAGATCCAGAAACTGTGATTGTTACTTCATCTCTTCGGGTCTTTTTCTCGTAAAACTGATATCTTCTTCCTAGTGTGACCATAATAACTAGCTGAGATGGTGTATGTTGAACACGCTACACGGTCTCAGACCTTTGGAAGACGTTTGGCATTCACTAAATGTTCTCATTTCATGTTGTCAAGTGGAGCATGAGTAGGAGTTCTTCACCTCTTCATAGGACAGAAGTTCCAGTGAAATTGGCCTAAAGAAAAAGACAAAGGCTTGTTGCAATGGGAAGTTCAAGGAAGAGTTGACCCAAGTCTTGGCTACATCTAGAAATGAAATGATGTCACCAACCCCTTCTTACCTCTCCATCTCTCAGCTCTGCTTTTTTTTTTTTTTTTTTTGTAGAGACAGAGTTTCACTTTCTTGCCCACGGTACTTTGGCATCACAGCTCACAGCAACCTCCAACTCCTGGGCTTAGGCGATTCTCTTGCCTCAGCCTCCTGAGTAGCTGGGACTACAGGCGCCCACCACAACGCCCGGCTATTTTTCTGTTTTTGCAGTTCGGTCGAGGTCGGGTTTGAACCCAGCACCTTCAGTATATGGGGCCAGTGCCCTACTCGATGAGCTACAGGTGCCACCTTCTCAGCTCTGCTTTTATCCACACTGACTTCATCTTGGGATAGTTTCTAATACATGGTGGGAAAGGCAGCTATTGTGAATGTGAATGACAGCTATTTCCAGTGTATGTGGTTCTTACATGTCATGATTCCGGGAAAAAGACGCCACCTTCTCGGAGTATGTGCCATCCTGGTTCTGTCCCTCTGTGCAGGGGATGGAATGGTTTGATTGATGAGCCAGTGCCTGTGCCCCCCTGGGTGGGGAGGGAGTTAAGCCCACCTGCTGAACTGGCCCTCTAGAACTCGTAACAAAGGAGATGGAACAGTTCCCTTAAGCATATCAGTCATCTCGAGCAGGCTGGTGTGGACGCTCCATAAAGGGTGGTATTCAGAGGACTGTGAACTTGGAAGGGGCTGTGGCAGCCGGTGATACGTGACCCCCAGGATCCTCTGGAGCTGAGCAGTTCAGCTTCTCCTCATTGGCCAGATCAGTGTTAATTTTTGCAGTGACAATGTGACAATACTAGAAGTGATTACAAATATTAGTACCTTTTAACTACTCAACCCTCTTTAATAACCCTAAGACGTGTTTGTGACTGGAGCTGTAAGCCTGCTCATTACATACTGGGGAAAATTAAGGCATAGAGAAGAAATAAGACCTCAGCTGGGAACAGGTAAAGGTTGGACGGATACAAGTCAGAGCCCCAGCCCCTGGTCTTATTCCACAAACACCGATACAAAGGCAAAGATGCAACCAATGTCACAGATAGTGCAGTTTAGCAAAGAGGGTATTTAATTTTGGAGCACCTACACAGTGCCTGATGCTTAAGATGACAAATAAATATGAGCCATGTTCATTAGAGCTAGTGATCAGAGGTCCGAAATCAGATCCAGCTTGCTCTGACTGTTTATCTGTCCGTGTGAACTTGCATATGTGCTCGAGGACTCTAAGTGCTTCTGGGTTTGTAATACTTTAAGCTCGAGACTCTTCCTTGGAGGCCCATGGTGTTCCACATGGGGTCTGAGAACTTACACTTTTCTATAGTTAGTGTTATACATGTTCTCTTCAATAAAATTATTAGGGGATTTTTATTTTATAAAATTCTGCAAAATCTGACTTGCCCTCTGCAAAATGTTGGGAAAAACTTTGGAAAAGAGCCTTTCACAATTATTTCTGGAACATCAGTCGTGTGGTTCAGACATTTCCTATTTCTTCCAGTGGGACCTCTTTCTTGAATGAAGTTTAGCAAAAAGGGAAACATTGGCTTTTGAGACTTGGCTAAAATTATCTGTGTTCTTTAAGGTTTGAACCTTAATTTTGTGGGAGCATTTGTGTTTGTAGCTGGTAGTTTACCAGCCGCGGTGCAAGCTAGTATAAACAAAGGGCAGAAGACACCAGCTAGCTGTGTATTCTTCTTTCTCCCGTAGGAGGAGCCTCTGCTGGGTACTACCACTTTTCTTCTCAATTACATCATTGTAGGCAAGAGCGAATTCTGTTTCATCGCAGCCAATTCAAGCCCTGGAGCTAGAAGGAAAAGCTTCCCTGTTTTCTCTAAGTATGTTATTTAGTTTCTCAAAGACCCAAATGATGGTTTACCCAGCAGTGAGTAGCCTGAACCGGGCGACCGCAGTCTTCCTATTTAGGGATAAATCATGTGGCCTTGGTTCTGTACTTGGCAGTTATGTGCAGACTTTTAAACCAACCCTAGATCTAGAGCTTATTTATTCTGGTTTCGTGAAGTCACAGATTGTCTTTTTTCCTTCCTCAAAATTATTTGCTCCCTATGCAGGGGGTTGATGCTGTCAAGATTAAATTGCCCTAATAAAGGTAGGGACAGTTTCCCTGTAAGATGGATTCTCCTTCGTGTTATCAGATGTTAGAATTGAAAGGGACCTTGAAGACTTCCATCCTGCCTCTTGAAGGGTACACTGAGGCCGGGACAGGCCGTGACTTCTAGCCAAGGTCACTGAGCTGGGACGGGTCTGCTCTCCCTTCAGATCAGGATGTCTCTTCCCGGCTGTGTCACATTTTCTCAGGCAACATCACTCATCTCAAATGTATGCTCTCTGAGGGCAAGAACAGATGGTATTTTTATCACTGTCTGCCTGGTAGCAGTTTTGGTGTTAGGAGGAGGAATGGTAGTAATAAGAATAATAATAAATACTATGTAAGAGCTCACTATGTCCAGACACTGTCATTGTACTTTACATGTATTTATTGATTTAACCTGAATCACAGCCGTATGGGCCCAGTACTATTATTATTTTCATTTTACAGGTGCGAAAACTGAGGCACAGAAATGTAAGGCCTAGAAATATACATAGAAAGTCCTGGGTAAAGGTGAGGCGTTAAGGAATGAGTCCTCGATGTTTCCATAGCACTTTCATGTGCATTGTTTAATTGCTGACAGTTCAAGGGGTGGCGTTATTTTAAGAATACTGACTGAGCTTAGGGCAGTTAGCTGTAAGAGTGGATTTCAGTGGGAGCACGTTCTGAATGTCAGTGGCTGTGAAGACCGAGGAAGCACCTGGCTTTGTCTTCACTCCCAGACTGGCCACCCCGGTGTTCTCTGCTGCTTTGTGCAGGTCCACATTTCTGTCTGCTATCAGATTCTTTCTGCCTGAAGAGCTTCCTCTAAAGCCGCAGTTCTCAACCTGAGGGTCGCACAGGACCCCTTTGTAACGATGAAAACACATTGCGGCATTAGGAAGGTTGAGAATGCAAAAAGCATTGGACTTTGTTCTGTCACACAGTTAAGTTACTCGGAATCAGTGAGATCCTTTTAAGCTTCTTCTGGAGCAGCCTGATTCTAGGACGCTTTGGAAGACTCCTCCCGAGTTTATGTATTAGGAGGTCTTTCTGCCCAGGTGGGAAAGCAGTGATTTCCAGCCCCACGCAGGTACCAGATTCCAGTGGAAGAGAACTCTGCCTGTGATTTCAGGGGAGCCCTTTGCAGATCTCCAGAGCTTTTTCCTCTGATCCCTCAACTCATCAAGACCCCGGGACGTGGGTTGGGTTTCCTCTTTGGGCACAACTGCCTGGGCTGACCGGGGGCAGTGGTGGGCTTGCCTCCCTGGACGCTTCCTGTCTCGGTTCCGCACGGCCTTGGTGCCGTGACTGAGGACAGTTGTCTCCTGTATTTTGTCTACTCTTCTAGTGTTTGTATTGGGAGGGCAATTCCCGGTGTAGTGAATCCTCCGTGGATGGACGTGGAAGTCTAGCGTCCTGTTTGAAGTTCCAAATGTCCCCGTTAGGGCCACAGACATGGCCATCTGTTTCCATTCACATCCAGATTCAAGGAAACGTGGATGTGGCTCACAAACTGAATGGCTGTTTGGATCAAGCAGAATATTTGTTCTTGCCTGTTAAGACGAAAATGAAAAACTGAGCAGCACACACACCTGGTCACACGCACCTGTCTTCCCACAGCCTGAGCTCGACATGGCGTGAGCAGCTCCGGGGGCCAAAGTCCACATCTGCGCTGCTCATCTTTGTATCTCACGGCTGAAGATATAAAGTGGGAGTGGCCCACTGGGCCCCTGAATGAGTGAATGAATGAATGAATGAATAGAAATGTACAGATTAGCACACATAGACAGAATTGTGAATTGGAGATGCGTGTGGCTGTGTGTGGCCAGGGGCTGATTCTTGACGCCTGTGAATTATGCCTTTGAGGAAAAACCGGTCTGACACCTTTGTGAGCCGTGTAGGCTGATTGAGTGTCTGTAAGCACCTCCGTCCCAGTCCCTCTTCCAGTGTGAGCTTTCCTCAAAGGGATGAGCTTTACGTGACATTACCCGACAAGGCGGGGCAGTGTGTACAAGAGTGACCAGGAAGGCTGCTGGCCGGGGATGAAGCCAGGCTGTCTTGGTTGATCCTTTTTATGAAATGGAACGTGGCACCTATAAGGTAACTGATCCATTTCAGGGGTGAGGGGCGATGGGGAAAAGTGATGCTATGCATATGGAAATCGGGTCGTGAATGCATTATAGCTAAGCGTTTTCTTCTATCATGTCTTCAAGGAGATTGAGGCTTCCTTGAAATTCAAGGCCTAATTTTCTCACTTTGTCATTCTGAGGTCTCTTTTATATTACAGACACTTGTTTCGGCACTCATTTACCCTTTGCTTCTATCTTTTGCGATTAACTCCTGTGTTTACATTTGGTGCCCTTTTGTAATTTATAGTTACGTTACTGCACATGTTCGCTTATTTAAGATTGGGTCAGAAGCCATGAATGTGACAGGACACAGGCTGCTGCTATTTCAAGAAGGACTTTGAGAGGACTAAGTGAATTCATTCCCATGGGGCCAAACTTTCTAATAAATCAAAAAAAATTCCTTCATTAGACACTTCTTTTTTACATAATGTTCCTAGGACTGGCCCCTGGAAAGTAGATGTTCTAAGGATAGAGGTAGTAATATTTATTCCTGTAAAAAAAAAAAAGTGGATTTAAGAGAATTCTAAATTATAAAGTGTAGGTGAAGGTTAGCAGCTATGTGTTCTGTCCCCATAGCAGCGTTTTTCAGCCTTTTTTTTTTATCTCACAGCACACTTGAACCTGCAGTTGAACTTCTGTGGCACACTTAAATTATGTTGATTAAAAAAAAAGGAGCAAAAAAAAAATATATACTTACTGTGCTTAGACCTTCTTTTGAAAGTAATTTAATTAATGATCTTTTCTTTTTTCTTTTTTTTTGAGACAGAGCCTCATGCAGTCACCCTGGATAGAGTGCTGCGGCATCACAGCTCACAGCAACCTCCAATTCCTGGGCTCAAGCGAGTCTCTTGCCTCCGCCTCCCAAGTAGCTGGGACTACAGGTGCCCGCCACAATGCCGGGCCATTTTTTTGTTTGTTTGTTTTGTTTTTGGTTGCAACCATCATTGTTGTTTGGCAGACCCAGGATTCGAACCTGCCAGCTCAGGTGTACGTGGCTGGCACCTTAGCCCGTTGAGCCACAGGCGCCAAGCCTTAATTAATGATCTTTAACAATGTTTGCAGCACAGCTCAGACCCCGTCTCGGCACCCCATGACACACAGTCCTGAGTGAGTGGTTTGGCAGCTTCTCCTTTCTCTCCCCTCTCCAAATCAATTATAGCTTTAAAGGAAGAAAGTCTTCACTCATATTAGTGTTTTACAGCTGAGCAGATTGTTTTCTCTTGGAGAACTCACACTTGGAGAGCTGAGTGTAGTGAAGCAGAGAGTCGTGTAGCTGAAAGCACTCTGTGAACGCAGTTGGAGCATAGGCCTCGTGACAGCGGCTTGTGTTTCTGGAAAGACAAAATGAGACACTTATGGACCCGTCGCTCAGCTCTTTGATTAAGTGAGATAATGAATGGACATCAAAAGCATATCAAAAGTGGCTGGCATGTTGAAGAGGGTTAATAAATGAAAGTTATTTATTTTTAAATTTATCATCTTAACTATGGTTTAAGTGTGTAGTTCAGTAGTGTTAAGCATATTTACATTGCTGTGAATTGCATCTCCAGATTTTTTTTTAATCTGACAAAACTGAAACTCCATACCCGTTACTTAAAAACGCTATATTTCCCTTTTCCTTGGTAACCACTTTCTGTTTCTCTGGGTCTAACTACTTCAGGTCCCTCATAGAAATGGAACCATGCAGTTTTTATCTTTTTTCATTCCACATAATGTCCTCAAGGTTTACCCAAGTTGCGCATGTGACAGAATTTCTTTCTTTTTGAAGGCTTAATAATATTCCATTTATGTATGTACTAATTTTTTAGTATGCATTCATTTATTGACAACAGTTGGAATGCTTCTTCTTCCCGGCTATGGTGAAGAATGCTGCTATAAACAGTGTAGGCAGATATCTCTTCCAGACTTTGCTTTTAATTTTGGGGGGATGTGTGTATGTAGTCACAGAAGTAAGGTAGTTCTAGGTTCAGTTTCTTGAGTAACCAACATCCTGTTTTCCATGGGGGTTTTACAATCCCACCAGTGGCCGAAGAGTTGCAGTTTCTCCACATCCCCACCAGCACTTGTTTTCGGTTTGATGGTGGCCATCCTGACGCACGTGAGGTGACACATAGCTCTCGTCTTCACCTGCATTGCTCTAATGATTATTGCTGTCACATCTTTTTATGTGCATATTGGCCATTTGTGTGTTATTTTTGGAGAAATGTTCAGTTAAGTCTTTTGCCCATTTTTAAATTGTTTTTTTTGTTGTTGAGTTGTATGAATTCAGGATATTAATCCCTTATCTTGCAAATATCATCTCCTATTCCATAGTTTGCCTCTATAGGAAGTTTTAAGTTTGGCAATGGCCCCATTTTGTCCATTTTTCCTTTTATTCCAGTGCTTTGGGGATCAATATTAAAAAATCATTGTCAAATCCAATGTCATAAAGCTTTTCTCTTGTATTTTCTTCTACGAGTCTTATAGTTTGGGGTCTTATGTTAGATCTATAATCCCTTTGAGTTAATTTTTGTGTATGATATAAAATAAGGTTCCAACTTTTTTCTTTTGCATGTTCTATTTTCCCAGCACCGTTTGTTGAAGAGACTGTCCTTTCCCCACTGAGTGGTCTTGGCTCCCTTGTGAAAGACTATTTGGTCGTATTTGAGTTTATTTCTATTTTACTTGTCACTATATCCGTCTTTATGCTGGTACCATAGTGTTTTGAAAACAAGTAGTGTAAGATCTCTAACTTTGTTCTTTTTAAAGATTGTTTTGGCTGTTTGAAGTCCCTTCAGATTCTATATAACTTTTAGGATGGAGTTTTCTATTTCTGCACAAAGCGTTACTGGGATTTTTGATAGGGATTTCATCTAACGTCTAGATTGTTTAGAGTCGTAGTGACATCTTAACAATATTAAGTTCTTCTAATCCATGAACATGGGATGTGATTTGTGTCTCTTTAAATACTTTGAGGAATCGTTTTTAATATTTGGTATAGAAGTCCTTTACTTTCTTGGTTGAAAGTTATTTAATTTAAAAAATTTTAACTTTTTAAACATTTATGAGCAAATATGGCTAAACTTTTCTAAACTTTAGGGATGGATTGATAATTAAGGAGAAAAAATGTAATTCAAGGTCATGTTTAAAAAAAAAAATAGACCAGAAGAGGTTCAGATGAAAGCAATTTCTATTTCATGAGAAGAAGCCAATCTTTTTTTTTTTTTTTTTGTAAGACCGAGTCTCACTCTGTTGCCTGGGCTCAGCGCAACCTGAATCTCCTGGGTTCAGCCTCCACAGGAACTGGAGGACCGATCTTAGTAGGTTTTTGACCCTATTATTTTATCATATGCTAGGTGATTTCTTTGCAGGTTTAAATAAATATATCCATCTTACATTTATGATATACCATGTTTATTATTCAATTTGGCCTGTTTAATGTATGTTGGATCTTCTAAGTTATTAAATAAAAGTTAGACCACTTTCCAATTATCTGTAATGAAGGTTTATTGCCCAAGTCTGAAGGAATTAGATTTCTGCCACTTAAACTTGGGAGGTGTAGCCAGAAAGCATGGAGAGTCTTTATCTCATGGAACCATTATTAGCATTCAGAACTCAACTTCATAAAATGTCTTAATAAAACTTTAATATGTCAGACCTCTTAAGAGATGTCTCATAGTTTTGTAAAATTAAGATATGGTTGGTAAATGAAAGTTGTTGGTAGATGTTTATGGTTGTATATACCTCATGTTTTGAATGACCCAGGGTATCTCATTATACAGGGCCCCCCAAAGCATTTGGCCAGTCCTGTGTTGATAATGTTATAACCACTGTTGACTTTTGGCAGTTTAACCATATTCCTCGGAATGTAAAGTCTAAATATTAACCTTAGTCCAAATACTCTGGGCTTGGTAAATGAGTAGGAATAACAATTTAAAACAGAGCTTTTCAGGTTATTTCATTTAGTGAAAACTTAGCATTCCTGAATTACCCCATAGAGCCATTTGCACTCACACCTAGTTATTTAGAAAATTACCTAGTGGTGCGGTGAGGACATGCTGACCGTATCAGCTTCCTTCACATCTAACTTTGGATGGCTGGGGAATGATGACCTTTGTAGTTTCTGTTTGTTTTGTTTTTTTCTATTTTTTTTGGACCCAGGCTTAAATTAAGAGTGGTAATCCGGGTGGTGCCTGTGGCTCAGTGAGTAGGGTGCCTGGCCCCTAAAATGGAGGGAGGCGGGTTCAAACCCAGCCCCGGCCAAACTGCAACAAAAAAATAGCCGGGCGTTGTGGCGGGTGACTGTAGTCCCAGCTACTCGGGAGGCTGAGGCAAGAGAATCGCCTAAGCCCAGGAGTTGGAGGTTGCCGTGAGCTGTCATGTCACAGCACTCTACTGAGGTTGATAAATTAAAATCCAGTAAAGATCTTAATTCACTTATTGTTTGGCTCATGCAGTTTCAGAAATGTTTGTCTAGTATGTGAATAACTTCCCAAGGATATTCAGCACATGGAGAACAATCCCAGTGAGAAAACACGCTCTTTCTTGTAGCTGCTGGTAGCTTCTATTCTGGGTGATGATTAGCTTTGTTTGATGAAAAAAAGATGATATATGTCCCCGGTTCCCCCTCTCAGCCACGTGCTCCTGACCCAGCCTTCTAGTTCTCATAACTACCCCTTCCCACCCTAAAGGTCTATGCAATATTTTTATTTTCTTGGGTAGGCAGTTATGAAGCGCATAGTAAAAGGAAAACACCCTTTGTTTTCCTGGGAGCATATCGTTCAAATTTGTGCTTCCCCAAGATTCTACCTTTGTGTGTCTTCTCTGCCCCTGGAAATGACATTATGACCCAGTTCTTCTCAGATCATCTTGGATTTCTGGAAGTCATTTGGAACGTCATTGCCAAAGCAGCCTATTAACACAACAGGTGTTAGAACAAATTCCTGGCGTCTTGGATAGTTTCCCAAAGCTTGAACAGGCATCTTCCACTGATTGATGTGCCCTTTCTTTCACGGCTGGTCACTCTTGGTGTATGAGCCGTGTGTGATAATGTCCTAGTAGCTTGTGGCAATTCCAAAAAAATCCATTGTTCTTTTGCAACCAACATTTGTTTCCAAAATAATAGTAACTTTATTTTACTGGGACTGAAACCAGTGTTTTCAGAATTACCGATTTCCTTTCCAACGGTCTGTGATGAATACTTCCTGCCCATATTTGAAGGAATTAGATTTCAATTACATAAACTTGGGAGGCGTAACCAGGAAGTAATTAGAGTCTTATCTGGTAAAACTGTTGCTAGCATTCAGACTTAAGTTTCACAAACTTTCTTGATAAAAATCTTTACCTTATTCTCATTCTCAAAGACCATCTCTTGCCCATAATAAATTCATGGGATCACCATTTTTCATTTTGATCATAAGCAATGTGATGACCTCTTACAGATTGATAAGGACGACCTCAGACATTTTAGGTTTTGAAGACAGAACCTCAGGAGCATATACTTGAGAAAATTACTGGGAACAAACTTTAGAGTTGCTGCCACCCACTGCACATTGTATCCATGTAAGTAGGATTAAAGTAGAGAACTTAAAAAATTGTACTGAATTCACTCCTAAACTATTACAAATTTTCAATATATTTGCATCTTTAAAAAGTACCAGGCAATAAGTTTCATTCATTTGTAAACACCCTAAAACCTCCTTTTCTGAGGAATATTTGTGATAGTCTTATGATTTTTTGATCCACAATAAAATTATAATCAAAACAAAGCTAAGTAAAAGAAAAAAAAAATAATAGAACTTGCCATTTTGTCCTCTAACTGGACCTAGGACCACCTGACTAGCTTCTTACATAAAACCTAATGAACTTGAGATTCTCCAAAAATTCTCTCTTAGGACATGCAGAATTTAAAACAAAAATACTATTTGAAAGTTTGTTACATTGTTATCCCTAGTATTTGCAACCTTGGGAACCTTCTTTGTCACATGTTTGCATCTAACCTTGCACTGATGATTTTAGATTTGTTAGCTGCTACAGAAAAACATGAACAGGCCAATTTGGTGGATCTTCAAATCAGTGAAGTATCAATAATAAATAAAGCTGTCTGCATTTATGGGCATGGATTTCAAGTAAGCGTAAAAAGCAAGCTATAATTTTAAATAAAAGGGTCAGCGTAACAGCTAATGAGACATTTGGGTGTATACTCAGGTCACCTGCGTCACACTGGGGAGAGTTACTTATCCACGTGAGACTCTTGGTCTGTGGGCTCCACGGAGGTGACCTTGACACGTAGAGATAATGGCCAGTATGGAGTGAACCTCTGTGGTGCTCTGAGCACTTGCTAAATACTAACTGTGTTAGAGTTCATGGTCCAGAGAATTCTGGGATGATCTCTCTGCATTCACATACACACGGATAGACCCGGATGCTCACATGTGTGTTGGTACAAATAAGGTTTGGTTTAGCTTTCCCATAAATGGTGATAAATATGTATTGTTATGTATTGAACTTTATAACCCTTCCTTCCTTCCTTCCTTCCTTCCTTCCTTCCTTCCTTCCTTCCTTCCTTCCTTCCTTCCTTCCTTCCTTCCTTCCTCTGTCCATGTGTCTGTCTCTTCTGAGTATGTTAAATCTTTCCACGTATCTAGGAACCTGGAATGTTCCTTGTACCCCCAGGAATTGGATTCTCTAGTACTAGTTCTCAAACCTGGCTGCATATTGTAATCACCAGTGGGGCTTGGAAAAATACCTTGGTCTGGGCCTCATGCCTGAGATTCTGATTCTGTGGAGTACGTCAGAGTATGAGCGCCCAGCCTTTACTAAAATACTCCCATACTGAAGGACACACATGATTCTGTACTGCAACTTGTACATCTTGTTTGCCTCCTGTTACAAGGTTCTCAGTGCATCTCTGTGTTACGCACGAACATACTTGCAGGAAAAATCCCTAGATAGGAAGCCTAGGAATTCTTAGACATGGATTGAAAGGCCAGATCATTGAAACAGCAGTGGAGGCCTGGTGTGCTCCCGCCTCTAACCGCAGACTCTGGGAGGCTGAGGTGGGAGGATCAAGTAAACCCAGGAGTCTGAGGTTTCTTTTTCTTTTTGAGACAGAGACTCACTTTGTCACCCTGGGTAGAGTGCCATGGTGTCACAGCTCACAGCAACCTCAAACTCTTGGGCTCAAATGATTCTCTTGCCTCAGCCTCCCGAGTTGCTGGGACTATAAGAACCTGTCACAACGCCCGGCTGTTTTTAGGGAGAAGGTCTCGCCCTGTCTCAGGCTGGTCTCTAACCTGCGAGCTCAGGCAATCCACCCAGTTGGCCTCCCAAGCGCTGGGATTACAGGCCTGAGCCACCACGCCCAGCCTGAGTCCAAGGTTTCTGTGAGCTAGGCTGATGCCACGGCACCCTGCCCTGGGTGACAAAGTGAGACTTTGTCTCAAAAAAAAATAAAGGAATGAAAAAATAAAACAATGCTAGGTCCTGAGGTGGTACAGCTGCCTCTCCCCCAACAGTTGTTAGATCCCCATAAGGCTGCTCATCTTACCCACCCATCCCCATGGTTTTTTTTTTAAATTTCTTTTGTTTCGGAGGGTTATATATGTAAGTGCTTATGGAAATTGCCAACAGTAGAAAGGCTGATGAAGTCCTCTGTCAAGTCTGCGTGTCTGCAGGCCTTTTAGCATTGTGTTCATTTCTAATCACCAGAGGGGTGTGTGTCTGTCGTGGGGGCTGGCAGTCCTGATGCAGACGCAGAACCCCCAGACCACACGAGCCCTGAGTTGGGGCAGCCCTGGGGGCTACGGGCTGCGGGTCTCACACTGCCTTATCTACACCCAGCCTTGCACATGATTGAAGTGAGGATTTATTACATAAAATCTGTAAGTAGAAGTTATATGAAACTTGCCTTGGTAGAGTGCTGTGGTGTCATAGCTCACAGCAACCTCAAACTCTTGGGCTCTAGCAGTTCTTCTCTCCAAGGGAGTTCCAGTTTTTATATCTAATGTGATGCTGTCATCTGCCCGCACTGTTCCTGGGTGGCTTCTCCCTGCCTTCCCATGAGCAGGACTCAAGAGGAGAAGCCTGGGTAGTGCTGGACTCAACGCAAAGCTCAGTACCTTGCCCCAAAAGGAGCCCTCCAGGCAAGCGTGCATCGCGGAGAGATGTGGACTGTGGTAAAAACTCAGCACACCATCAGTTTAAACCCGGGAATCACCATTTACTTAGCTTTCTATAAACATTTGTACATTTATGATGCAAATAATGACTGTGACCACGTATGCTCAAAACAGACTTTCCGAGACAAAATCGTGAAAGCAGCCGGGCATGGTGGCTCAGGACTGTAATCCTAGCACTCTGGGAGGCCACGGTGGGTGGATCGCTGGTGTTCAGGAGTTTGAGACCAGCCTGAGCAAGAGTGAGACCCTGTGTCTACTAAAAATAGAAAATTAGGTGGGCATTGTGGTAGGTGCTTCTAGGGAGGCTGGGGCAGGAGGATTGCTTGAGCCCAAGAGAGCTGGACGTTGCTGTGAACTACGATGATGCCACAGCATTCTATGCAGGGCAACAGAAGGAGACTGTTTCAGAAAAAAAAGGAAGGAAAGCCAGAACCTCACCTGCATGGGGTGGGTTGCTCTCCACGTATGTGGTGCTCTGGACTGAATCTTTTTTTTCTGGGGTCAGTTGCTAAAAAACAAAACCCCTAAAAAAAATTGTGAAAGGCAGTGGTCCAGGTGCTTGTGTCTTGAGGGTTTGCAGTAGGTTTTCTATCTTGGTGACCAAGTCACAGTTGATTTCCCAGGCAGAGAAGATGCCTTCAGAAGGCAGAAGTAGATAGGGGCAGTGAAAACAAAATGTGAAGGGAAATCAGACCAGCATTGCAGAGGTCAGAGGTCACACCGGGCGTGCCAGGTGGGAGTTTTCTCACAAGTGGTTGAATCGGGATATTTAAACCTGGTTAAAGTCTTCAGAATGTACAGAAGAGATTTTTCTTAAATGCCTTCTTCCATGCTGCCCCCAAACTCTCAGAATTTCCCATAATTTGCAGATAAGCTGTCTGACCTGCAGAGTCCTTGATTCAGTGGTAGTAACTTCTTTACAGAGATTAAACCAGCCTCATTCCAGAAATTTGCTCTGCTGACAAACACTAGAAAGTCAGAGAAAGGAATCTGGGCAACATCTTCCCACCAAACAGTAGTTAACAAGTATTAATTTCCCTTTCAGCTTTAGGGAAGTTCTCTCCCGTGCAGTGTCCATTTAAAAGCCATCGAACTTGAGGGTGTGAGACAGTGAGGAGACTGCAGACTGTCCGGAGAGCAGTGCCTCCCAGGCTGGAAAGGCTGTCCCACTCGAGAGGACGGGGCAGGCGTCCTTTAGTCGGTCAGCAAAGACCAGCACGGTCCCCCCTTTTCCTTTTGCTCTGGACTGTTTGGAACCTCACCCCCAAGTTTTGTGTTCCAGTTTGCTAGACTTAGATTTCTTCTTGTGCTGCCTCCTGGGCTTCTTCCATCTTGACTGTGGTCTTTTTACTCTGCGTTGAACTTTGGTCTCATTTGTTTTCATGGTAGACTATTTCAGTTCTCTTTCTTGCCAAACAGGGGAGGCAAACACACACACACGCGCACACAGCTTGTCTTCATTTTTATGGGTGATAGAGCTGAGTGTCAGAGAATTCAAGTGTCTTTCCTGGAGTCCTTTTGAGAAAGAAGAGGCTCAGCCGGTGTTTGCCGTCTCCCCAGGCTCCTCACTGCCTGCCCTGCTGTGCTCCCCTAGCTGAGCACTGACTTGCAGTGAGATAGGTGGGGTTTCTAACTGACTTTAGCCCGGAATCTTTGCTCTATGTGATTTTTCACTTTCTGCTGCAGCAATCGTGTTGCAGTAATCTTGGTAGAAAGGTAGTCAGAAGAACATTAAAAAAAGGGGGTGAGGGGAGGCTCTTCACCTGTAGCACAGTGGTTACGGTACCTGCCACATACGCTGAGGCTGGTGGGTTTGAACCCGGCCTGGGCTGGCTAAACAGCAATGCGACAAAAAAAAGCCGGGCGTTGTGGCAGGTGCCTGTAGTTCCAGCTACTTGGGAGGCTGAGGCAAGAGAATGCCTTACACCCGAGAGTTGGAGGTTGCTGTGAGCTGTGACTCCACGACTCTCCAGTGAGGGTAACATAGACTCTCTCTCTCAAAAAAAAAAAAAAAAAAAAGCAATTGGTGAGTTTCAAAATTTGCATTTAGTAAACACAAACTTAAGTTCTTTGTGCAAAATTTTAGTTCTTTATTTACGGTTCAACAAACTGTCATTTTCCAAGTGTACCAATAGCGACTTTGTCCATAGATTGCCTCCTTGGTGTTAAACTGTAGTTCTGACATTTGAGAAGGAATATGATTGAACCGTAGCTGGTTTAGGTCTGTGAGAGCGGGTGGCAGTGCTCTGGGGCCCCCGGGCAGAGGAACTTAATATCACTATGTGGAGAGGACCTTCGGTAGCTTCTTTAGTTTACAGTAAACTTTGCCTGAAGTTCTAGAAACCATAATTGTTGAAACTAAGTGTGTATCTATTCAATGCCTGTCTCCGAATTTGTCTGAATTATTTCAATTGTGAGGAAGTTTTAAAATGCCTAATAATATATATAGTTTTTTGGGTTTTTTTAGCCAATGTCTTTTAGTATTATTTGCGTTTTCTGTGTGAATGGCACCAAAGGGTTGGCTGCTTGTTTGTGAAGGTCCGAAGGTTTAAGTATCTGAAAGGAGGTTATTTTGGTGGGGGGACATTTCGAGAGGCAGCCACATTCCCGTGCACATGTGAAGACCCGCTCAGCAGAGGAACAGCACGTGTGTGAGTCCAGATGCCCCTTGTGCGTCCTGCAGCGTGCAAGTATCCTTTCTCAGTGACTGACCGGGTGACTCAGGAAGGCTGCATTCTACACATTCATTTTAGAACAAAAGCTTAGACCAGCTCTGCCCCGACAAAGCTGGCTGTTGGGCGTCTTGTGTTTGCGTAACTCCATGTTTGGTTCTGCCTTTGTGCACTCTTGGAGTGGGTCCCTTGGAGACAGTGAAGACAGAAACCCAAAGGGGAAAATGATTTGCATTTCTTTTGACTGCAGTTTAAGTTTGTTTATTGACTTAACTCACAGTGGAGGACCAAGTCCGCTGCTGCCGAGGGGCACAGCTCTCTGGGAGGCTGTGATGTCTTGATGGGGAGCTCCGGTGACACTTTGGCTTTGGCTGTCTTCCCAAATGATTGAGATGTGATGTCCTGGCTTCCAACCTCTGGTTTCTGTCACGTGAACAGCACAAATTTCCTAACTCGAAAACCTTGTTCTATTGGCTTTAGAGATTTTAACCTGTGGTTAAAGTATTGAGTCATGACACAGGACAGTTGCTGCCAGGTTTCAGAGTGAAGACGTGGCGGTGTCTCTGTGGCTCTGCACACACAGACAAGGGGTGGCGATCCTGGCAGGTGCCTGTGACTCTGGACTTGGAGAAAGTCTGTTAAGTATGTGCTGGTGGAGGCCTGGTCTGGCTGGAGGGTCGGCCTGGACTCACTGGCTCCTTTCTCCCTTACCTGGGGAGGAAGTGGAGAAGGAAGGTGACACCCCTGCCCACACTGACGCAGAGCAGTGCCAGAAGCAGTGTTTTCAGGGTGCTGGGGGTATTTTGAGTGTTGGGGTTGGTTTTCCTGGATGGTGGATGCTCTCACTGGTTTCCTCCAGCATCAGGAACGTAGCTGAGAGGACTGCGGGGTGAGTTTTCAGGAGCTGCGGCACGAAGTGCCCTATGAGAACATTCTTTGGGGGCCAAGTGTGCGGGAAGGCCATCATCCCTCCCCTGGGTACTGGGAGACGCCCTTTCCGTTTCCTGATGGAGAGGATGTTGAGACTTGGGGGGGAAACACAATTCCCTTTCAAATGCTTCTTCTACAACCTTTACACTGTATTCCATGATTTTTTTTTTTAAAGCTCCAGATAATATTTGGCTTGTGGTGTGCTTGGGAAATGAAACCAGACATGAGGAATGTGAGAGGGGAGAGATGGCCAAAAAGAGCTGCAAAGTAATTTTTTTCTTTTCACATTTTTCTTGATAAGCAAATTTGGGTTAATGTTATCATGTTGTTGCAACCCAAAATTACATGTCAGGGCCCTTGGGAAAACTGTGCAATGTGAGACAGGGTGCAGCTCTGGAAACAATGGGCATGGCTCTGGAGTGGAGGGTCCCCAGCCTTGCACTTGGAAGGCACTCCTGTGTCTTCATTTTATGTCTGTGACATAGATTCTATTGTTTCAGACATTCAAGACCATTTACAGTACGAAAACACTGACACTATATATATTTTATATATATATATTTTTTTTTTTTTTTTTTTTTGAGGCAGAGTCTTGCTCTATGCCCTAGGTAGAGTGCCATGGTGTCATAGCTCATGGCAACCTCAAACTCCTGGGCTCGTGTGATCCTCATGCCTCAGCCTCCTGAGTAGCTGGGACAATAGGCCCACTACAATGCCTGGCTACCATGACTATGTTAAAGTTGAGATTGTAACTAGAGAATTTGATGCCAAACTCCATCCATCTTGATTAAAATAATATAAGTGGGGAACAATAATTATGGTTCCTGCTGCACTTTGCAATCACATGCAGAATTCCCTCAGATTTTAACCAAGTGGGTGGTTAGTAGGCACTGGCAGCCCCTCCCTCCCCTCGGCCTCCCTTCCTCCAGCTGTCCTGGGCTGCTGTTTCCCCTGTAACTGCCCCGGTTGGAGGAAAACCAAGGTAACTTAGCCAGCAAGTGGATCCCTCCGTCTAGACAGCCATCTTAGAACATGCAGCCGAAATCCTTGATGACCAATTGAAGTGGTGTAAGCATCAGCGCAGGTGCACATGTTAACACAGCCTCCGATTCCCCCACAGAGACGCCGGCTGTGTCTTGCTTTGTGCAAAACAAACTTTACCTATCATACATATGGTGGCGTGGCATCATCAAAGGAAAGTGTAGGGAGGGTTTTCTTGTGGACCGTAAGTCGCTCTCTAAAGTTTTTATCGTAATCGTCACCATCTACTTTCCCTCAAATGTGGCCTCATCTTTTGACTGTTGCCACATGGAGGATCTAGCTTGTTCTGCTCAAGAGCAGTACAAATGACTCTGACGCTGAGCTAGGCCACAGATGGATTGAATTTCTTATTCTTTGCTAAGCAAAATGCACCTGCTTCAGAATCTTAAGGAGCTTTTTAATTGCTTCCTTGTGCACGGCATAGCAATAGTCATCGGTAATGTTGTAGATGGATTGCAGTCGGGATGTCCAAGAGGTGACTCCTTCCTCTGCAGTGATGCCAGGAGCTGAGATTAGAAGATGTTCCTGGCTCAGAGCCCAGCTATCGTAGTGGAATTAGTCCCTTCCCTCAGGCTGATCTTATTAAAAAGGGGCCACGATGGCAATTGTAGGCCCCTGGTTTCAGGAATTGCCCATTTGCTCTTCACTAGACAGAAGGACCAACTCCCCTGTCTCCTGAATGTCCCTTTGGTCTGCGACCTCCCCGCACGGGGTTCTTGTGTTCTTCATGCATGTTTCTAGCACCTCCCACCACGTCAGCGTATTAAAGAGGCTCCAGTGATGATGAGTGAGTAAATGAATATCCTTTGGCAAAGTGTTCACTGAATGTAAGGAATTGGAGAAAAGTCTAAAAGATTGTATGAGTGTGTCCATTTCGGAATGAGTTAAACAGCAAGCAGCGACCAGCTTGGCCAGGGGCTCCTTGCTCCAGGGGAAGTTCAGGTCAGCCGGGATGGAGTCCTTTGGCAAGGTTGCTGTCAACATGGCGATGCTGGAAGAGCGCCTGCAGAGGACCTGGTGATCTGAGTGACTTCAGACGTCCCTCAGACAGTGTGGGAAGACCACCCAGCCACGCATCTCTGCAGTGCAAAGATGGGGCCATCTGTCCTCTTAGGCGTTTACGCTTTTGTATTGAACAAGCATTTGCTGAGAACAGTGTGTACCAGGGACTGAGCAAAACTTAGCTCTTACCTTCAGGATCTCTTGGTCTCATGAGGAAAACAAATTTGGGTTTAAAAAAAAGGTGCCCAACTACATATGTGGTGCTAGAGGTATGGAAAGGGGTGTGTGACCATCCCCAGGAAACCTAGGGCCCCTGAAGCTGCCTGTGAGGAGTCCTTGCTGGTGGACTCTCCCCTGGGAGAGGGTCGGGGAAGAACACCCCAGGCCACAGGCACCCAGGGGTCAGGGGAAGAACACCGCAGGCCACGGGCACCCAGGGGTGTGGTCTGAAGGGAGACAGCCGTATGTGAGGTCTTAGGATGGCGAGCATGCATGGTGCCGGGGTGGGGGCACAATGTCCTGGGGGTAGGAAATAAAGTGGTTTGAAAGACCCCCCAGTACACGAGCCCTCAGCTCTGGGTCTGCCTGGGACTCCTTGCTCAGACCACACTGGTCCTTCCCTCCTGAGGCAAAGTGCAGCCCCATGCGCCCAGTCACCTGTGCCACACGCCTCCTCTGCCTGGGCCGCTCTCCCCGCCCTTTGCTGGTGGGGCTGCTCGTTGAACCCATCAGGTCTTAGCTGAAATGCCCGCTGTCGGAGGGCCCTCCCTGACTGCCCTGTGGGGCAGGTCTTGCTGCTCCGTCCTGTCCTCCTCCCCTCCCTGCTCCACGCCTCTGTGACACTGACCCACACCAGCAGTCACATTCTCCTTTACTTGACTTTGCCCTCCTTCCTCAAAGCAGGTGCGCTCCCTAAGCCACCTGCTCTCATTTTGTCCCCCTTCCCCAGTGCCCAGCAGTGTCTGCAGGGCGTGGCACGGAAGCCCGTGAACATTCGACTCAACAGAGTAGACAGATGAGCCTGCTGGACGGGGGCAGCCCCTGCTGACCTTCATGGGCCCACGTGGGTGTCCACCTGTTTTTCATGGTCTTTGGGCTAAGAGTGCTTTCACATGTTAAATGGTTGAAACAAAACCAAAGTATAATATTTAGTGACACGAGAGATGAAGTTCACAGTTTGGTGTCCACAGTAAAGTTTTATTAGAACACGGTCACGCCCATGTTAGCTGGTATCTGGGACTGCTTGCGTGATAAAGTGGCAGGGTTCAATAGTTGTGACAAAGGCCTAATGGCCTGAAAAACATTAAGATATTTACTGTCTGGCCCTTTACAGAACAGGTTTGCTAAACCCCGGGCTGGGGAATCAAGGGTCAGGGAATGGAGTTAAGAAACTGTTGTTGTCCTTGGGATGAGAGGAGAGGGAGGCTGCTGGGGTGCGGCCGTGAAGTTGGAGAGGACGGACTGGATTCCAGCGCCCTGAGCCAGAGGCGTCTCACCTGCCGCCTGTCCCCGGCCCTGCCCCTGACCAGTGTGCTCCTTCTGGGCACCTCCGCTCTGACCAGCAGGTCATTGCCCTTCAAACCTCTTTCCTCCTGATTGCGCCCTCCCTCCCACCATAAGGGGGAACTGATGCACAAAGTGACAGTTGTCACGGTGCCTGTTGTGTCCTGCACACGAGTGATGGCTGGGCTCTCCCATCACTAGGTGAGAGGGTGGGTCCGGGGGATGATCTTTTGCTTCTTGTTTTGGGCTGTGTGTGGGAGCACGGGCTCTGAGTTCGGGGCTCTGAATAGGTGATAAGACAGTTTGTGTTGGAATCTCCACAACAGGCCGTCACCTCTTGTCCAAAGACGGGTTTATTCTGGGCGTTGGATTTGGGTTCCATGGAGGAGCCCACATCGAACACTTGGCCTTTGGGCTTCCACAAGTCTTTCAAATATACATCACCTCTAAAAGACAATATTTTGGTCCTTATTAAAATGATTGTAATTAGTTTTTTAGATGTAACAGGCTCTGTATCTTATTACCCATTATTATCTTAGACACTGGCGAAGACCTTCATATTCTTGTGTTTATAGAACTGTTGGCGTTTTCTTTTTAAGACTTGCCAAATGCTCTCGGGTGATTTCTAGATGGGAACATTTCCCCCAGCCCCCCCTTCCCCCCACACCGTCCTCTCCTCAGTACAGCTGGAACGTAATACGAGGTGGGTCTAAGGGAAGCGAGTCGCAGAGGAAAGCTACTGCCGCCTTTCCTCATTTCCTGAACACTTCAGTTGTGCTCCTGTGTCCAAAGCACTAAGTGACACACGTCGTGGCCATTTTTTCTCCTGGGTTGACTCTCTACTGAGGGAAGAAAGACCCAAATCTCAAGGCCCTATAACCTCCGGCTTTGCATCGTGAGGGCACCAGACCATGTCCAGCCGGGACGGTCAGCAAGACTGCTGGCAGAGGTGGCCGCAAGTGAACTCCAGGCCTGTGTGTGGCTCACCCAGCCCTCTACCTGCCTCCTTTACCTCTTTGGCCTCATTTCCCAGTGTCCTGAACCCTGCTCCTACCCCCGTGCACGCTGTGAGCAAGACCTGAGTTGGAACACGGATGGCAATTGGATGTTGCTGAGGCATTTCTAATCTGTTTTACACGAGTGTCAGTTTGTAACAGATTGGAGGGGAAACAGTGAGTTCTTCACCACAGATATTTGAGAAGCCGTAGGTTGGATTTTTTTTTTTTGCAGTTTTTTTTGGCCAGGGCTGGGTTTGAACCTGCCACCTCTGGCATAAGAGGCCAGCACCCTTTGAGCCATAGGCAGCACCCCTAAGTTGGATATTTTTGATAGGAACATTTTTGGATGTTTATTTCCCCTCTAATAGAAGTAAGTAACCATATAAATGCTTCTTTTCTAAAAAAAATCCCATTTTATTCATTTTGAAAGTAGTATGTCTCCATGGTAACAACTAGGGAAGTGCAGAAGAGTTTTCTGTTTGTCCAGATACACGAGGTAACGTATACATCAGCTGCAGAGCCCTCTGCCGCTCACACGTGGGTGCATTTCTCTTGTCCTTTTCTCCTGCTTACATATGATTTTTTCTTTACAAAAAAATGGGACAACGTGTACCTGCCCTTTATTTGTTATAAGTATTTGCACGTCATTAAATATTCATTTGCAAAGGGCTGCTTGGTGGCCTGTCATCTGGTTGTGCCATAATCTACCCTTTTTGTTTAGTTCTCTTTTATTTGCTATTCTAGATAATGCTTTGAAAATTTCTCTGAAAACACCTTCAGTAGTAACACCTGATATTTCGTTAGCATGTTTTTGCAGAAGTGGAAAAACTAGGTCAAAGTGTGTGACTATTTTCAAGCTGTGATAACGTTGACCTGAATTTCAGCCGCCAGCTGCTCGTGTCCCTGGTGCTGCGCCCTCTCTGCCTCGGCGCTGCCTGCTGGGACAAGAGCAGGGCAGGGAGGACGAGGCGTCCGCTCAGGTGGAAGGTGGAGGGAGACGGGAGGGCGGCCTGTTGGGTGAAGAGGGGGTAATCTGAGTCTCTGAACGCACAGAGACGTGGGCTGCTGCCCAGCGTGGTGGGACGCCGCAAGCCGATTTGGGAGGGTCCTGGGGCAGCCTCCCGCTCCTCCCCTGCCTCAATGCCCCGTTCCGTCCCCTCTCTCCTCTGCATCTCCATCAGCAGCCGGCCCCAGAGTCTCTTCTGGAAACCCCCTGCTCTGTTGCCTTGGCACTTGTGGCTACGATGTGTCACGCTTCCTTTGCTGTCACCCTGTGGGCGTCCGGTGCTGCCTGTTCACGTCCACGCTCGTGCCACCTGCCGGAGGACCCCGTGCGCCTGCGCAGGGAGGGCGGGGCGTCTCCGCTCATCCCGCATCTCGGAGCCGGTCAGGGCCGTGTCTGGGCCCTTCCCAGACGCTTCCATCGCGACTTTCAGAGACTGCTGCCCCTTCACAGGACTGGAAGGCTCATGTAGAAAGTTAGGGGCACAATGTGATGATTTGATGTGCAATTAACATAGCCATCACCTCACTTATTTTTTGTGGTGAGACACAGAAAATTGACTCTTAGTTGTTTTGAAATTTACCTTTGCATTGCGCGTATTAGGTGGGAGGACTCCGTTCTAGAATTGTTTGCAAATGCTGGTTGGTTCAGACAGCTTTTACCCGAATTTATGGCGTAGCATTAACTGCAAATCAAGAAATTAATGATAGATTCTGGAACTGGGTTCTCTTGAGTTGGAAGATGTGGTAAATTGGTGGGTTGGGTTGGGTTTTACTTTTAGAATTTCAGAACAAAACAATCAGAGAAGACATCCGTTTCCTTACTGTCCAGAATTACTCACTGTTCAGTGGGGATGCACCTGCTCTAGTCTCTCCCTGTGTCTGGACTCCGGTTCCTGCCACTGTCCTGGCCTCAGGGGAACTTCTTCTCCTCCATCCTGCCACCTCTTAAAAGGCCAATTCTCATCCTAAAACTGTTTTTTTTTCCCTCTTCCTTTTATTTTTATTTTATCATTACTATTATTATTATTGTTTGGTTTTTTTTTTTTTTTTTGCAGTTTTTGGCCGGGGCCAGGTTTGAACCCACCACCTTTGCTATATGGGGCCGGCATCCTACTCCTTAGTCCCACAGGTGCCACCCCCCTTTCCTTTTAACTTAATTTCTTTTTAAAATTTGAAAGCCTACGAAAGTTATATATGAATATGTGCTCATTTTTTGAAAAGTAGCATGAAAGGAACATTCCTTTTCACGCCTTTTCCCAATCCTCTTTCTCTTTCACAATTAGGAATTTGCTTTGTATCCTCTCAGGTCTTTTGCTGGAAACAAATCTATATGTAAACAATTAGGTCTTCGTGTGAGATGATTTTAAGGAGGCGCTTGGCAGCATGCCTTGCACATTCTTCTTTGACTCGCTTTTTTTTTTCACTTGACAGTTATCACTTGGAAAGTTTTCCAAATTACATAATTACATAACTCATCTTTAAAAACATCTCTACAATTATTTAAAACTTTTCTTGTGGTAAAAATTCAAATTGTAAAGAGTGCAAAGTGAAAAGGAACAATACGCCCACCCTGTTTTTATTTTTGTGCTAACCCACTGTTAATACTTTCTTGTGTATATTCATAAATATTATATTCTTTATGACATGTAATCTTGTAGTATGCGGTATGTATCATATAGTATTTTAAACATTTTCCCATATCTATATACACAGATGCTTTGTTCTTTTTAATGAGGGCATAATATTCTATTATGTGAATATGCAGTAGAATCTCTGTCAGTCAACCACCCCAGGGACTGTCACAAACTGGTCAACATATGAAGATCATAGACAACTGATGAAATGGATATACATGCCTTAGCCTGTATGTTATACATTCTACTCCGGGAAGGTAGGCCTACTGTACTGACATGCTCGTGTGGTACATGTCTCGTCTGTGAAAATTAGGTCAACTTAAGAAGGTGCAAGCAAACAGACAGCCTACACAATGGGAAAGGATATTTGCATGTTATGAATCAGACAAGAGCTTGATAACTAGGATCTACAGAGAACGCAAATTAGGCAACATGAAAGAGCTGACAATCCATGTATCACTGGCCAAGAGAGATGAACAGAACCTTCTCGAAAGAAGACAGACAACTCGCTAGCAAACATGAAAAAATGCTCATTGTCCCTAATTATCAGAGAAAAATGCAAATCAAAACCACCCTGAGACATCACCCAATCCCAGTGGAATGGCCCACATCACAAAGTCCCAAATCTGTAAATGCTGGTGTGGATGTGGAGAGAAGGGAACACTTTTACACTGCTGATGGGACTGCAAACTAATACCCTTTTGGAAGAAAGTATGGAGAACCCTCAAAGAACTCAAACTAGACCTCTCATTTGATCCTGCAATCCTATTACTGGGCATCTGCCCAGAAGGAAAAAAAAATCCTTTTATCATAAGGACACTTGCACTAGACTGTTTAGCGCAGCTCAATTTATAATCACCAAAATGTGGAACAGCCTAAATGCCCACAAACCCAGGAATGGATTAACATACTGTGGTATGTGTACACCATGGAATACTATTCAGTCACTAAAAGAGATGATGACTTTATATTTTTTGTATTAACATGGATGGAGTTGAACCACATTATTCTTAGCAAAACATCACAAGAATAGAGAAGCAAGAATCTGATGTACTCCATTCTGATACGAGGAAAATTGATGCTAGTACATGGTGAGGGGTGGGAAGGGAAGGAGGGAGGGGGTGGGGGTCATGGTGTGTGACACACCTCTTGAGGGAGGGACACAATTATAAGAGGGACTTTACCTTACAAATGGTATCAGTGTAACCTGGTTCTCTGTATCCTCAGTGAATGCCCAACAATAAAAAAAAAAAAAGGTGCTCAGTGTAGAGAGGTAGTCAACTATGGAGGTTCTACTGTATATAATTTATTTAACCATTTCCCTACGCATTTCATCTTTTCTGTTTGAAAAATCTCTGGTCCTTCTAGCTTATGCCCAGCCACTCTTGCTTTGTTATGAATTTAAATTATCCAACACAGTAAACATTCACAGAATGCCCCTCACATGCAGGGACTGTGAGGGTCCTGGGGCTGTGAAGTGCTTGGTGCACAGCCCCGCCCTCCCTTTGAGTTGTCACCATCTACCAGGAAGATACACGCATAGACAACTGCTGAGATGGATACACACGCCTTGGCATGTATGTCAGGGAACTGCCGAGGTGGATGCACGCGCCTTGGCATGTATGTCAGAGAACTGATGGGATATATACACACGCCTTGGCATGTATGTCAGAGAACTGCTGAGGTGGATACACGCACCTTGGCATGTATGTCAGGGAACTGATGGGATATATACACACGCCTTGGCATGTATGTCAGGGAACTGATGGGATATATACACACGCCTTGGCATGTATGTCAGGGAACTGCTGAGGTGGATGCACACGCCTTGGCAAGTATGTCAGGGAACTGCTGAGGTGGATACACACGCCTTGGCATGTATGTCAGAGAACTGATGGGTTATATACACACGCCTTGGCATGTATGTCAGGGAACTGCTGAGGTGGATACACACGCCTTGGCATGTATGTCAGGGAACTGATGGGATATATACACACGCCTTGGCATGTATGTCAGAGAACTGATGAGATATATACACATGCCTTGGCATGTATGTCAGAGAACTGCCGAGGTGGATACACGCGCCTTGGCATGTATGTCAGGGAACTGATGGGATATATACACACGCCTTGGCATGTATGTCAGGGAACTGCCGAGGTGGATGCACACGCCTTGGCATGTATGTCAGGGAACTGATGGGATATATACACACACCTTGGCATGTATGTCAGAGAACTGCTGAGGTGGATGCACGCGCCTTGGCATGTATGTCAGGGAACTGCTGAGGTGGATACACGTGCCTTGGCATGCATGTCAGGGAACTGATGGGATATACACGCCTTAGCATGTATGTTAGAGAACTGCTGAGATGGATACACACGCCTTAGAATGTATGTTATACATTCTACTCTGGGAAGGTAAAGGGGGAGAAATTGGGATCAGATTCAAAGTAAGAGATCAGACCAGTAAGAGATCTCCTGCTGGCAAGGAAGAGAAGGTTATTCTTGCAAGGAGAGTAAGAAGAACAAAGCAGGTGGGCAGGAGAGGAATGTGCTGTACACAGAATAACCAGTGTCCATGTGTTAAGGGAGAATGTGGGCGGGCAGGGCCAGGGTCGCACTGTTTACTTAGCAGTTGGTCACAGCAGACATTTGACAGATGCAGACAGGACATGTGCTGTCTGCCCCCCGGGATCCCACCTCTCTGCATGGTCAGCACAGGGGGCTCTTTCTTGGATTCACCTGACCTTTTACAAATATCTGTTCATTCTTGCAGTCCTAACCATGCCATGTCCTCTTTTTTCCCAGAGTTTAGTCACATCAAGAAATAGAACAGATTCAGCCATGGCCCCAAGGAAGCGAAGCGGACGGGGTATTTCCTTCATCTTCTGCTGTTTCCGAAACAATGATCACCCAGAAATCACGTACCGGCTGAGAAACGATAGCAACTTTGCGCTGCAGACCATGGAGCCAGCGCTGCCCGTGCCCCCGGGGGAGGAGCTGGACGCCATGTTCAGTGAGCTGGTGGTGAGTGCCCAGCGTCCATCCCAGGGGGACAAGAGGGCGTGTGGACTTCTTCTGTTTGAGGAAGCAGCCTCGTTCACCCTTGGCGCCGGCTCCCTTTCTGTCAGCGCGGCGGAGGTCGGTGTGACCACGTCCAGGTGCTTGGCCGTGAGTTACGTCGCAGAGGGATTTAGAAGTTCAGGCCCTGACATGTGGCAGTCCTGCGTCCTGAGTCTGTCTGTGCTCGTCAATGATTCGCACCTTTCGGGATTCCTTATTCGCCCACCCCCCACTCCCCATGTAGAGCGTAATATTAACGCCTTTTTAAGAATGAGTCACACTCCCCATCCTATCCTTGATCTTTTGGTGAGAGACTTTATTACTTAACTGCAGTATCATTCTTTAGCCTAATAATAGGATTAGAATTATAACTATCATGGGAATCTTTTTACAGATACTATCATATTTTAGAGTCTACTAAAATGAGGGATGTATCTAGTATAAAAATTATTCATCTAGGGATGTAAGTCTGCCCTTCAGTTTAGCTTTTTGAGCATCTTTCAAGTGATATTTCTTGCCGTCCTGTGTTTCAGAGGATATTATGACATAGTTCAAAGGGCACTGGGATAGGGATTTTCAGGATGACCTTGGTTCAAATCAGTGCGCTGACTTCATCTGCATAAGTATGGAAAAATACATGTTATTTTTCTGAGCCTGTTTTCTGCAAAATGGAGGAAAAAATAGTACCTTGTCTCTTAGGTTTGATGTAGTGTTTAAAAGAACAGTACATGGTGGGAGTGGCCCAATGCCAAGCCTTCTAAGGAGCTTACCAAAGGTTGGGTGAGGGCTGTGCCTGCCTTGACTGCCGCTGGCAGTTTGTCACATTACGTCTAATCAGAGCATTTATGTCGTTCAGCACATACCAGTGCTACTGTTTTGCAGGGTTTTTAGGTCAAGAGATTAATGTAGGCTATGTCGCTGCCCTCCAGGGGTAACATCTGAACTGACAATGTCAGTGCAGCTCTATTAGACCAGAGTTTATTTATAAAGCAGAAAGGTGAGCCACTAGGAAGGGCACGAGAAGCTGATGTCTGGCCTGGTCTCCGGAGTGGAGGTGTGGGAGAGAGAGGACTCGGAGCACGTTCCCCCTTGGTGATGTTGAGAAGCTTCCCCTGTCTCATCTCTACTGCATGAAGAATTCCGCTCTACATGTTGAAGAGATTGAAAGCAGAAAGCTAGAACCTGTCTCCAAAGATCTGATGGTTTCAGTAGCAAAAGGGGATCTGTAATGAAGAAGGGGTGTGGCTCCCAAAGGAACAGGCACGAAACACCTGTGCAGAGATTGTGTGTGTGGGGGACAGGGGGATGATGATGGCGGCCAGGGAAGACTTTCTGGGGGACATCAGCAGGAAGTGAAGGCGAGAAGAGAAGTGGAGGGAGCAGCGTGCAGAGTCCCAGGGATCTTGAGCTAGTTCAGCTGTGACGGCAGAACCTCAGCAGAGCCTGCCGTTTGGTAGCACTGTGTGCCGGCTGCGTGACCCTGTGTGTCTGCTGCGTGCCCACTACGTGACCCTGCGTGCCCAGTGTGTGTCCACTGCGTGACCCTGTGTGTCTGCTGCGTGCCCGCTGCGTGCCCATACGTGACCCTGCGTGCCCACTGTGTGCCCACTACGTGACCCTGTGTGCCCATACGTGACCCTGCGTGCCCACTGTGTGCCCACTATGTGACCCTGCGTGCCCACTGTGTGCCTGCTCTGGCTCTACTCCTCCTCATCATTTGCCTGTTGCCTGGGGCTGGAGGAGGACGTGAGACCTGGTGAGTGCACGTGGGTTCTAGGTGTACACTTGGAAATGGCACAGTTGGCGTGTGTCTCTACCACTCAGGCCAGCACCGGTCACACGGCCACGCCTGAGGTCACGGGTGGCAAGTGGGCACACTGTCCTCTTCCAGGGCTGGGCACTGAATCATGACAGTCAAGGGCAATAATTTTGCATTTCTGGGCTGGGTTTTATTTCCCACTTACAGTGTTTTAAAACCAAAAGGCAATGGACAGAGATAGGGTGTTGCTGATGACTGAAGACCCCCGGGGTGGGAGAGGAGCTTGTGGGCAGAGCTCTCCAGACAGACAGTCCTTTCCGTGACATTCTGTCAGCCTTCCAGAGTGAGACCAGAGAGGGACCTATACAGTGGCAGCTCCGTGTATAGCTTGAAGACGGTTCATTGTTTTCTATTCAGAAGAGAGAAAATTCTACCCTCTCTGCTTTATTGATGTCTCTATTCTGTGTGAAAATTGCCTACAGCTGTTGCTTGTTAACAAGCCAATGCCAAACCAGAACTTTAAGCTGAAACCACTGGAAAACAAATTACCTTGGGAGGTTTGTATCTGTCCTGGAGAGTGAGGGATGGCTTTTTCTCTGCTCATGACTTCAGGGACTTAGACCACAAACCCGTCCAAGTGCCAGGGGTGGCTGGGGTCAGAGAGGTAGGCTTGAAGCCTCTGGAAACCTCTGGCCTGGGCTCTTCTACCGCTCCCACATGCAGGAGGGGATGGCCTGGGGTGCTGGAGAACACTTGGGCTCTGCAGATGGGCAGCTTTTCGAGGTGCCAGGTCTGTACCCAGGGAAACTCCCTCTCAAGATGGTTTTTGTTTGAATTTGAGGTTTTTTCCCCTGACCTACAAAATGGAGATAATACCATCTCTCTGATAGGGTTGGTGTGGAGATTAAAGAAGATGACTTCTTCCAAAAGGTGGCAACTCACAAATAAATGCTTTGTGCCCCACATCCTAGGGCAAAACACTCCAAGCAAATATCCTGGTTTTTTCCTTCTCTTGAAAGCTGATCTGCCTGCTGTGAGCAAGCCAGAGTGAGCCCCACTTGCAGGGCATCTAACCTCTGTATCTGCTGGAAAGCATCTCATCAGAGCTGGTCGTCCTCAGCTAGTTTCCTTTGCCTCTACTGATGAGTCAGTCATTTGACATTTCAAAGAGTGATACCAAATAGGTTTCTTTGAGAATTGCTACTGCAACCTTATCATCTCATGAATAAAGCAAGCATTGATAGGAGGTCAGCTGTGAGACTCCTTGAAGGTGAGCGGAGGGGAGAACCCCATTCTTCCAGCAGGCTCCCTGCTACAGCTGGGGAAGGAATCAGCATTATTCCAATTTCAGGATGTTATGGTTTCTGAAGCTCCCAGTCTGACATCCAGCCTAACTTTTTGGTTTTTCTTAAACAGCAGCTTTATAAAACATAATTCACATACTTTATAATTCTTCTATTTAAAGTGAGCAATTCAGCGGTTTTTAGTATATTCATGAAATTATGCAACCATCACCAAAATCAATTTTAGCAACCCCCTTGCCCAGCTTTATTGAGATACAATTCACGTAGTGCATAATTCATCTATTTAAAGCGTGCAATTCATTGGTCTTTAATGTATTCATAGACTGGAGCCGCCATCACCACAACCTGATTTAGCAGTCCCCCTAAAAACTCAAACCCATAATCCATTAGCCGTCACTCCTATTCAGCCCCAGCTCCTGGCAAACACTAACCTACCTTCTGTCCCTGGCCCTGAGAATCTACCCACTCCGGACAATTCATGTACCTGGATCCAGGCAACAGGTGTCCTTTGTGACTGGCTTCTTTCACTTAGCAGAAAGTTTTCAAGGTTCATCTCTCATGGCCTGTGTCAGTATTTCATTTCTTTGTATTGCTGGAAAACATTCTATTGCATAGATAGACCACATTTTGTTTATCTGTTCATCATTGATGGACATTTGGATTGTTGCCAGTTTTCGGCTATTAAGAAGAACGCTGCTGTAAACATCTGTTGCAAATTTTTTACATAGAAACATGTTTTCAATTCTCTTGGAAGTGGAAAAATATACCAAGGAGTGGAATTGCTGGGTCACATGGCATTGCCATGTTTTTGAAGAACTGTCAGAGCAGATCTAAGTGGCTGCACCATTTTATGCCCCCTCCTTCCTTGAGACAATCTCATTCTATTGAGTAGCACCCTGTGGCTCCATAGTTCACAATAGCCTCAAACTCTCGGGTTCAAGAGATCCTCTTGCCTCAGCCTCCCAAGTAGCTGAGACTACGGGCACCCGCCGCAATGCCTGGATAATTTTTCTATTTTTAGTAGAGGCAAGGTCTCACTCAGGCTGGTCTCCAACCCCTGAGCTCAAGGGATCTCCTGCCTCAGCCTCCTGGAATGGGAGAATCACTCCCCCTTTTGCAGCAGGGCATGAAGGTTCCAGCCTCTGCACACCTTTGTCAACAGGTGTTATCCATGCCTTACTGATTGATTAACCGGCCACTTTTAAAACTCTTCTAGAGCCCCTAAAAGACTGAGGACACATAACTTGGAAAGTGTGTGTGTGCGTGCGTGTGTGCGTGTATGTGTGTGCGTGCGTGCGTGTGTGTGTGTGTGTGTGAGAGAGAGAAAGAGAGTCATCGAACAGAAATGCGGTATCTCTGCTAATGACTTTAAAATTCTTTTTGCTTTTTGCATTCCTGAGGTCCCTTTAAGCTCTGCTGACTGTGCGTCTTATGCCTTCTGATCATCAGTTCTTCTCTCTGTGTTCCCCCTCCACGTCTTCCTCTTTTGAGCTCCGCCGTAGTCAAAATAAAGAACATAACCAATCCGAGACTGTGTGCTGGGCTCCTGTACTAACATTTAGCTATGTTCTCTTCTTTTCGCCAGGACTTTTTTTTTTAAGAAATAGGGTCTTGCTCTTTTGCTCAGGCTGGAGTGCAGTGGTGCAATCTTAGTTCAGCATGACCACAAACTCCTGGGCTCAAGCAAGCTTCCTGCCTCAGCCCCCTAGTAGCGGGGACTACAGGCATCCACCCCGCCTGGTTGTTGATTGATGGATTGATAAGTCTCCCTGTGTGTGGCCCAGGCTGGTCTCAAAGTCCTGACCTCAAGTAACTGTCCCACTTCGGCTTCCCAGTGCTGGGACCACAAGTGTAAGTCCCTGCACAGATCTCGTCTCACCTATGCGCAGAGTCCTAACTAAGCATGACAGCTCCGTAAATTGTCCCTGTTCAAGTAACTTTTCTCATCTCAATATTAGCAACAGAAGATTCCTTAGAGGGGAATGGAATTCTGATGGGTCATATGTTAGGGCCTGTCTGTGCCAGATCGCATGGTGACTGGCAAGCGAGACACACAGCCTGGATGTTGTGGCGCTGAAGGTTTTGCAGAGGAAAGAGGCAACTGACGGTGTGGCCTCCCTGGTGCTATGACAGGGCTGTTCCCGCAGCACGTTTTGTTGGGGGAGGGCCTTATTCCGTGTCACAGGAAGGAGCATTACTGGAGCAGCATTCCAGCCACTCCTTACTCCCCTTGGAAGAAGCCCTGGCACAGTCCCTCTCCCCTTCAGGAGACGCAGGTTCTGTGGCCCTTGGTGTTGTGAGTTTCACAGACACGAGTCCCCGTGGGAGCTCTGCAGTTGTCCATCACCCTGTGGGGTGGGCCGGTGCACATGGAACTCAGCATCAGAGCTCCGCAGACCCACTTGTCTGCACTGAGTTCTCCGCTGTAGCCTTAATGGTTTCCGTTTGCTGGATTCACTCCTTGAGGTCTCAGTTAAGCTTGCTGGGAAAGGAGGGTGCTATTCCCTGACACCCACTCCACAGGGACCTAAGTCAGCAAGGAGGAGCTTGGAGGGCTTCCTGGGGGAAGTGACTCATAATGTAAGAAATGAAAACCAAGAAGAAATTATCCTGGCAAGGAGGAAAGAAAAGAATGTTATCAGCAGTGGGAATTGTGTATGTGTTGGGAGGTGAGAGAGAAAGCTTGAAAGGAAATAAAGGACGTTCAGTTTAGATGGAGCCTAAAAACAGCTGGGAGGACTGGGGATTCTGAGAGGCAAGGCTGGAAAAGTCTGTTGGGAGTGGTTGTATTATTGATTTAAATGTATATGAGGTCTGACAGTTAAGTTCTAGAAACATCCTAGAAAAAGTGCTACATACCTCGTTGCAGAGTATCAGTACAGTCACCTGTACTCCAAAGTGCTCCTTGGAAAGCTCTTCATTGATGCCAGTGCATAGTCCACCCTTCACAGCAGTTTTGGAACTCTTTTTCTGGAATGACCATCAGACCTTTCATTACATTGCCCTTGATATCCTGAATGACATCAAAATGTCTTCCTTCTGGTATTTCCTTTTTCAGGGCAAGAAAAAAGTCATTGGAGGCAGATCAGGTGAGTAGAGGGAGTGTTCCAGTTATGTGTTTACTGGCTAAAAACTCCCTCACAGACAGTGCTGCGTGAGCTGGTGCATTGTCGTGATGCAAGAGCCCTGAGTTGTTGGCCAGGATTTTCAGTGACAATTTTCCTCACTGTTTCTCTATTGATGTTCACTTGGCTATGCTTCTGACAATCAGCTGATGATGTTGACATACAATTCCACAAATTTTTGCAGTGTATTTGTCAGTTCTGCTTGTTATTGGCTGCCCTGACCTCTCTTCATCAGTGACACTTTATTTCTCCTCAGAAAAACATTTACTGCATTTGTACACTGTTGTTTTCTTCATGGAATTATCCCCATAAAGTTGGACTAACATCTCCTTGATTTCACTTCCACTCTTGCCAAGTGTAACAAGAAATCTATGGGTTTATTCATTGCTCTAATTTAAGTTTCAACATTCTTGCAAGGGCACAGCAAACACACAACAGTAAACACCACTCAGTGAGACTGGCCACGTGTGGACGCAAACAGCTGTGAGCCAACCTTACTGAGCTATTTGTACAGTGCTGCCAACATAAGCCCACGGTGGCAGGGTCACGAACTTAATTGTCAGACCTTATATCTCAAATTCTTCCTTGAACCAGAGAGGAAAATATCTCTATTTTCTTATAGGTTTTCTCAGTAAACCAAATACAGCAAAGTACATTGAAATATTTTGCTATCTGGTTCCAGTTACAAAAATAACCATTCCTCTGCTCAGCCTTTGTGAGGTGTTGGTCAGCTTAATGAGAGGTTTCGAGTCTCCCTGGGTAGGTCCTTGTCTTAATCCATTCTGAGTTGCTATAAAGGAATGCCGGAGTTTGGGTAATTTCTCCAGAAAATAAGCTTATTTGGCTCATACTCCTGATAGTTGGAAAGTTCAAGATTTGGGCATCTGCATTTTGGTCAGGGCCTCAGGCTGCTTCCACTGGGGCAGAAGGTAAAGGGGAGCAGGGGTTCCGAGGGACAGAGCCAGAGGGAGAGGAGGTGTTCCCCAGGGAGCCAGCAGACTGGGAACTCACACACGCCACCCCCAGGGCATTCCTCCCTTCATGAGGGATCCCCTACCAAGACCCAGACACCTGCCAGCAAGACCCAACTCCACTGTGGAGATCAAATTCCAATATGAAGTGTGTGTGTGTGTGTGTGTGTAATATTCCAACCATAGCAATTCTGAATATTTTCCTCTGAGTTCAGTAGTTGAACTGAGTTGCTATCTGGTTATAAGAAGAATATACGCCTGGCTACTTAAACTTTAAAATAGAAAGGAGAGAATAACTAAGACCACCCCTCCTCATACACTCTTGCAATCCCCGAGGGCTGAGGGTTTGCCCAGAATATTTCACGGCGGCAGTGCCAGCATAGTAGAATTAGCGCCCTCCTCCCACGTTCTACCACCCTCAGCTCCTTTGCCCCGTGGAATGTCAAAACATCCAACTACTTTTCCTGTGTGAGATTTTAGGTGAGAAATCCATGTCTCAAATAAGTCTGGTTATTATTTTTGATGTGTATTATAGTAAATCTCACCTCTTCCAGCAAAACACATATATTGTGTATTTGGGATCCATTTCATAAGACTTTTTAGAGGAAAACTTTCATTTCTAATACAGCATGTCCTAGTGAATTTATCACTAGTTGAGTATAATATGCAGTATGAACCTAAGCCCAAGAGCCTTCTAATTCCATTTTGTTCTATTTTCTGGTTAATCAGCCTTCTTTCAAATCCAATTCTTAGTCTTTGGTTTATTTGGCCAATGAGTCTAGTTTTGGGGATAATGTATTATAGAGTTCTGTGCCTTCTGGGAATATGAAATATTTTAAGACTTGTTGAGGAATCTATTACTGATCACAAAGTGAGCATTTATGCCACTGAAGACTGTCAAGGAAAATAAAAATTTCAATGGGAAGATGGTATTGGTGGATACTATAGGGTGAAAAGATTTGTACCCTCAAAATACAATCATAAATAAATGTAATTACTGCAGGCCAATTTTTATTAAGTTGCTGAGGACATTCTCAGAATTAGTCATCAGCATAGAATTTTAGAAATGAAGATAGTAGGAATGAGAGCATTGAGCTGATGTATCAGATTTAGATGAATTTGCAGTCAAGGTGAGCTGCGCCAAATGAATCCACTCGGGAACCTGCGTGAGCAATCTCTTCATTTTTCAATGTCCTCCGAAGTCACTTTGGTATGAAAGGGACTATAGGAACCCAAGTTAGTCTTAAGAATTTATCAGTGTACAGGTTTTATGCTGCTGGCCATGGGAATTGTTACCCCTTTTCTCAGGCTGTTAACACAATTTCTCTTTTACTGGTGCTATTTTTACCTCTCTTTAATAATAAAATACTTCTGATATCACCAGAATTGATGAAAAGTTTCAACACTTTTTTATGCCTATGACATAGACACCAAGTTCTAGTACTTTTTACTCTTGTTTTTAAAACTTGCCTTTTATACTAAGAACCATGACTAAGAATAGAAAGTTTCTTACAAGAGCTATTCAGTTCCCTGTTCCCAAGAAAGATTTAAAAATTGGGTTGCAGAAACGTTTCATTTTAAACTGATTGAAGAAAAATCACTGATTGTAAGGAGTCATAGTTTTAATCTGTTGTTTCCTAATTAGAGTGTACAGGTTTTTTCAGTAATCAAGCAGAGGAAATCAAACTGTATAAGACCCATAAAGCTATCCAGAATAGTCTCAAAATATTCAATGTCTAGAAGCCCCAAATTAGAATCTAATGAAGAAATCTATATTAAAATTGTTCTATTTCCATGAGATTAAAAATTGTTTCTATTTTTAACCTGTGAAAGTGAAAAGAGAATCTTTCCTTCAGCAAAAGGATACAATTAATTGACAGAGAGGAAAAATAAATTAAGCAGATTTTCCTTTCACTCTGTCGAATTTTTGGATAAATCAACTTGACGAATTCATAGAAAAGTGGTCAGAACAGTATGAAAATGCGCAGTACATCCCCAGGGGCAGTGGGCTGCAGATAAGGGCTCGAATGTGTGCTGTGCTAGAATTCCTGTGGAGTGAACGGGAACTGCTGCCAAGATACATACAGTCAGTTTAAAGGTGACAGAAAACGATCGCAAATCCAGGTCTTAGGAAACAAATTATTTTGGCCCTAAGAACAGTTGACAGCTTGTCTCATAGGCAGATGTTGATATAGTGGTTTTGCTTGTATCTGGTGCACTTTTGAATAGAACATTGTTTTGCTTCTAAAAATCAAAGCTGGGTTGGCAGTATATTTTTATCTCAGTAAAAACTATACATCTCTTTGTACTGGTTGAGGACCTGTCTGCTTAGTACACTAAAATGGCAAACATGGTTTTGTTTGTGTGTTTGTTTTGAGACAGAATCTCACTCAGTAGCCCTGGCTACAGTGCCGTGGCCTCAGCCTAGCTCCCAGCAACCTCAAACTCCTGGGCTCAAGCCGTCCTCCTGCCTCAGCCTCCCAGAGTGCTGAGATTACAGGTGCGAGGTGCTACACCTGACCTCTAAACGATTTCTTAATTTTCCTTCCAGTCCTCTCATTCACTAAGCACACTCCATAAAAGCTTCAGCTGCAACTACAAAAACATTTTATTCCATCTTGTTCTAAACTTACATTTATTTCGCCAAGCTCATTCCAAATGTCCTTGTGGTCAAATCTGGATTTTGACTACATGTTAGGTCCCTTTTATCAGTCCAGTTACCACTCGTTTCCAAGTGCTTCTTAATGTTAGATGAGATCAAAGGGGATTGACTGGAAGGGGCAAGGAGAGATGGGGGAAGGAAAAATGAACATATTTTTGTTAAAATAGAAATACTGTACAGTGAAATCATCTCCGAATTAATACTACTACTGAGAAAATGGCACGCCGCCCTTGGTCCTGGTGATTTTCATTAATGTGAATCCTAAAGAGCCCCCCAGTGGTATCTGCCTACTTAGACTTTGGTTACAATTTAAAATCTAATTCTTTAACTTAGCCTCCTAGTCGGCCTCCATCTGCAGATTACACAAAGTCAGCAGAGAGCTCTGACTCACTGGCCCTCACCTGTCCCCAGGCAAGTCAATATTGGTGTCAAAGGCTGAGGGAATAATTTGGTCTCTGTGAGTGGTGTGGTTTAGGGAAACTTTTAAGTGTAATTTTAAAAATGTGTTTTGATAATGGCTAGAAGGATCTGGTAGTTAGTACAAATAACTGTACATAAGAATATATCTTGATGCTCTGGGAACTATCTAAAGATCACCATTTGCTCTCATAAAATGTATGTGACGTGGCCTTTGGGAGGTAATTGCTCAATGCCATGGGTGCTAGGTTTCAGTTCTAAGCTGCCCTTGAATACTTTTACCTGCCGTGTTTGGACTCCTCCTCACCCCAATCTTCAGGTCTCAGAATTTCTGTGGAATATCAGACTGTCCCTTGCTGTGTGTTGATCGACCAGCTACGTCATTTAGTCATAATTTTCTGGCATATCGACGAAGAAGCAGAATTTCTTTTTCTTCAGAAATGAGATTCCTATAAAAGTTGCAGTAATTTTTTTTTCGTGTTCGGTTTGAAATAAATCTCTTGGAAACATCCTAATGGTGCTGGCTGTTTCATGATACAGTGTGATACTTTTTAATTTCAGATTAGTTTGAGGATCCAGTTTGACAGTTAACCCAATTAAACCAGATGACGATGGTTCACTTGAATACACCTGTGTGTGTGATGCACATACGTGAGTTGTTTCCAGGAAAGATGGGCCTTTCGTGGATGTAGAAAGAAACATGACAAAGGTCCTTTGTCATCTTTTCAACAATCAGATAGTTTGAGTTTCTTCTCATCTGAAGAACTCATCCTGTTAAATCTGCCTTGAATGTGCCGCTCTGTGTGACCCTGAGCAGGTGCCCAGAGAATGTTTGTGGCCTGAGTAAATGGTGGGGTGACTGATTACTGGGGGGTTAATACCTGAGATGCCCAGGACGTAGCTGAGTGGCCCCGTCCATGCATGGTGCGTGAGCTGATGCCTGCTGAGCCCTGTAGCAGTAGTTTGTATTTTGGATTATTCTTGCAGCAGCAGTAATTCTTGCTGCTCCCTGTCCCGCCCACCTGCTGTCATTCCTTTTATTTATCCTCCTCATTCGAATGTTATTACTATGGTCACACCAAAGTGGCTAGCATGAGGGGTATCAGTTTGAAAGGGTAAGAGGGACAATGTCTAAGAAATATTTGGTGTCTTTAGCCTCCCCACCATGTGTTACATGCACAGCTCCAGCATGAGAAGAGACCCTTGTGCTACATTGTCTTTTGACCAGTTAAAGCTTCAATGTGGCAGATGAGCCCCGGGACAAGTCTCTTGAGCGTGTGGGAGGGGGCTGGGCCAGCAAGAGCAGGGTCATCGAGGTATGGGGTGCGGGTGGAACTTGGCCTCACAGCTTCTCTCTGTCACTTTACAGCTGGTTCTGCTCCCCAGAGACAAAGTCTCTCTATTCAGTTAGGAAAGCACTGCTGAGAAATTCTCTCTGCTAACCCTGGTCAACAGAAACACTAGGCTGTAGATGTGAAAACTGGAAATTTGGGTGGACGGATGGATATTGGGAGATGATTTTAACATGTGCTTAGAAGAAAGTTTATTTTAGATCGCCAGAAGACTGGTGGTGATAGACTAATAAAAAGTTAAGATCACCCTAATGAATTTCTAGATGAATAATAAAAAAGCTGAATAAAATATGTTTCCCTGCAGACTGTCTAGCAAACTGAGTATAGGTTGCATGGCCTGCTATTAAGGGGAGAAAAGGAAGTAGTCTAAACTACTGAACCACAGGTAGTGAGAAACTAGAATTATTTCTATTAGCCTTTGCTTGTGGGCTTCTCACGTCCATCAGATACCGAGTCTCTTGCCGTGTAGGTGGTAGTGAGTCATACCATGCTGTGTCTCATCACGACTGAGGATGTTGGCAGGTATCTTACAGGCTGAAGACCTTCCGGGTCGGTTCTCTGTGTTTCCATGTCTTTTTCGGCATTCAAAGCTCTCTGTTTTTTCCATTTCTATTCTTCCTGACTGGTTGGGAGCATTCGTAATTCATTGAATGTTTAAACTGACAAAAATCATCTTGGCGCTCTGGGAGGCCAAGGCAGGTGGACTGCTTGAGCTCATGAGTTCAAGATCAGCCTGAGCAAAGCGAGACCCATCTGTACTAAAAATAGAAAAACTGAGGCAAGAGGATTACTTGAGCCCAAGACTTTGAGGTTGCTGTGAGCTATGACGCCACGGGACTCTTCCCAGGATGACAGCTTGAGACTGTCTCAAAAATAAATAAATAAATAAAATAAAAATAATAAACTTATTAGTTTTATCTTATTAGTCTTATCTAACTTTCAGATTTCTGACCACCCCTGTGATATTAAAATGCTGTTCTTCGTGGTCACTGTGGTTGCATTGTAAGAGATACGCTGGCATTTCCTGACTCTCAGATACAATGTACATGAGCTGTGTGGGGCTGGATGTTCTTGAATATAATGAACTATCACAGCCTAGTACATTTTCTTGATACATTTATAAAAGTATTTTTGTCATTTGTTTTTGCTGTCACACTGTCCCCTCTCACCCTGCACCTACCTGCCTGTGGGGCTTCTTCCCCTTGGCCTCCTGCTCCCTTGAATGGTGGGCGGCTCCCCTGGCTCTGTGGGTGCGGCCTGCTTGGTCCTGGCAGTGCTGAGTTGCAGGATGGGCGGGGAGGGCTGGTGCAGAGAAGGCTCTGCTAGTGCAGGTGCGTCCTCAAGGGGAGGGGCCACTTGCAGCCTGCTGGCCTAGTGGGAAACCTCTCTTGGGCCGGGTGGCGGGAGAATTGGTCCTGTCTGCTGTGGCAGATACCTGAGGTATCTAATTTGGAGGAGAAAAGTTAGACTTGTATAAGTAATAAGAGAGTTGGAAATTCTGTGGGCCCTACCTATTGAGTCAGGTGGATGGTTACCTTGACAAGGACCATGGAAAAGCAAAACAAAAAACAAAACTCCCAAACGCAAATACACACCAAATGGTGAATCGATTGGAAGGGTAACATCAAGAGCCCATCCTGGCTTTTCTCCCCATCCCCATTTTTTCATTTTTCACTGCTCTCAGCATTATTTGTATTTCCTCCTACTTCTGTCTAAATACAGATGGTGCCAAAAAAAAAAATGTACACACATTTTAAGAGATGTTATGTATGTGTTACCAGTTGAAGTTGAATTGAAGGAACCGTTACTGGTTGAGCGGGCCTGCACATGTTACTTACCTTCATTGCATCTGTCATTCATATACTTTTTGAAATGATCGATTTTACTTCCAAATGAGATCTCTTAAATTGTGTATACTTTTGGCACTGCCGCCCCCCTCCCCTGTAATCCATGTGTGTGTGTGTGTGTGTGTATTTATGTAAAGAGTTAGCTTAACTCATTAGAAATAGGAATTCTGAATTCCTTAAAGATTTCTCTGGTTAGCCAGAAACTTTCACTTCTTTAAAATCTATTGATTTGATAGCTTTTCAAATAATGGATACTTTAAATATTGCTTTGGAGGTTTTATAAATAATCCCATATTCAATATAGCTAAAATTCATGAACTAAGTTTTTTGTTCCAGAAAATTTTTAGAACAAAAAACTCAGTTCATTAATTGAGTAGTTGAATTAATTAATATTCTTTGAGTAGTTGAATTAATTATCAAAATGAAATGTCTCCTGTAATATTACTTTGAAGTTGTCTTGGAGCTTAAATAGACTAATCTGTCAGAATGATTTTAAAATTCATTTGCATTCCATTCTTTTCCTTCCTTCCATCAACTGTGTTTTTATTTACCTCTTTACTCACCAAAGTGTCTAACTAAGTAAGTGTAAATACTAGAAGAGGCAAGGCACAATCGAGCCAGCTATTTGTAACTAAAGAGAAACTGTATGTTTCCCCGGGTGGAGTCTCTGAAGTAAACTATAGATTCAAACATGGAAGGTAACACTGAAACGGTACAGCTTCCAGAAGAAAACATGGAATATATTTTTTGACCTGTGAGTTACGAGGATTTCTTAGAGAAGGCTTAAAATCATTAACTTTAAGAAAAAGTTAAATTAGACCTCATCAAAATACAAAAAGAGAAACACCTGGTGGTCAAACCACATTGTCAACAAAATGAGAAGAGGTAGGAGAAACATTCTTAATAAACACCTCTAACAAAGGATGGTTTCCAGAATATATAAGGAAATATATATATACATGTATATATATGCTTTGAATGAATAAAAGTAAGACAGACAACTCAATAAAAATGGGCAAAAGAGTTGAAAAGACACTTTACATAAAAAAATAGTATGAATGGCCAATAAAACCATATAAAGGTATGTTCATCGTCAGTTGTCATCAGGAAAGTTCAAATTGAAGGTATGTTGAGATGCCATGTCCCATAAACTAGGATGGCTGACGTTAGAAAGACACAGCACCAAAGTGTTGATGGGAAGTCCCCGGAACCGGGCGCGTCTAGCCGACGGGAGCGCAACATGGTGCCACCAGTTTCTAAAGTATTAAGAACTGCAACCACTTCTGTGCACACCTTTGCCAAACTCCAAAATTGAATAGTTAAGACCTGTACATTTCGCTGTATGTACATTTCACCTTAAAATAAAGGATAGGTTTTAGTCTTTAAAATGCTTTGGTCGTCACCGTAGCCCGCAGTGCCCCTTCCTTCCCTCCCGCCCTCCTGGCTTCACGTCCACCCTACCTTCCTCCCACCCTTTTGTTTTTGTTTTGGGCTTTCCTGCCAGGTCAGGTGGTTTAGGGACCAACTAAATGCAAAGATGAATGCAGTAAGTTGAGTTCTTGTCCTCTGGGAATGAGGCCACAGTGGGAGCCAAGCGAGCCAGTGAGTGTAGCTGTAGATCGTGAAGCACAGCAGGGGGCGCAGAGCCGGGAGGATGGGGGCAGCGGAAGCCTTGCTAGGGGCGAGCCTGGGCGCACAAGACTGCTCCTTAGACGCGGTGGTGGGAAGGGTTCTCTGGGAAGGGGGAACAGCATGTGCGAAGTTCTAGGAGTTGGCAACTTGTGATCAGAAATGCTGGAAGCTGCTATTGGAGGAGGGGAGTGTGTGGGGGGAGGCCAGTCAGCAAAAGCCGTGTCATGAGGAACATTTACCTGCGGAGGGATTTGGACTTTATCTTGAAAAGAAAGGGAAATGCTAAGGCCTTATCATTTTGTCTTCCTAACTAGATTATAAATACCTTGAAATCGGGGTCTGTTATTCATCTCCGTATTCTTGGCCATGTCTGGCCCCCATCCTGGAGTGGGTAGGACAGCAAGGAAGTGTTGACTCATCTCTTAGGGCTGTGATAGTCGATTGAGCATCTTACTGTGACGAATGAGTCAGAGCAGAGACACTTTTGGAATGGAGGGTGGGGGTCTTCTCACACGCTGGGCATTGTGCCTACCAGGCACTCCCAGTGGTCATCTAATCCAGCCAGCCTATGTCATCTCCTCACTCAGGGTCCACCCGTGACCTTTGTTTGTTCTTAGGATAAAGAACAAAGTTCACAGTAGCTTTGAAGGCTGCTGGTCTCTGTCCGCAGTGCTTTCTACCTGTTTAATTCCTATTTATCTCTGAGTGCTGACTTCGCTTCCCTGGGAAAACCTTCCCTGTCCCACCTTTCCCCACGACAGGTGGGCTCTCAAAACTCACTCAGTGTGTGATCGTCCCCAGGCTGATGTGACGAGTAGCTTCCTTCTGCTGGCCCTGTACTGTCTCTTTGTCCCCTGTACCTATGAGAATGCTTAGCATTTAGCAGACACTAAAACAGATTTTTTTTTCTTGTTGTGTGAAAGAATCCTTAAGAAAATTATCAGAAATATATTATTACTGTGTCATCAGATGAAGAAACTGAAATTCAGAGTAACCTCTTGTCCGAGGTTGCATAACTCATAAGGGCCGGAGCTGGAACTGAGTGGTGTCCGACACACCCCCTCTTTCTTTGACGGACACGCAGCTGGATACGTTTCCTCTGTTTCCACCAGTGCCGTGGCTCTGCCTCTGTTGATCTGTTAGCAGAATGAACAGCGAGGTGGTTGGGAACACAGGCTCTGTACCCTTAAGCCTGGACTCAAGTTGCTCCCTCACTGCTCACTAACTTTGTTGCCTGTAGCAAGCTACTAACCTCTCTACGACTCACTTTCCTGGGAAATGGGATAATATTACCCACTGTATAGGACTGATATGAAGGTGCGATATATTAATCCATGTAAAACACTACTATTAAATGCATGAAAGTGTTCAATAGATGTCAGGCATTACTGTTACCAGTATCTGTTTAGTCATGTTGTAATCCAAAATTAAGTCCAGAGACCCTTTAGCAATTCTTAAATTTTTTTTACTCTACAAAAATTCTCTTCGTGCATGAAATCACCTGCCCCTAAATCATCTGTGTTCTCTAAATTTAAAGTTGGTCCATTTCTGCATCTCAGAAGAAGCAGAAGTTACCTACTTGTAACGGCGAGATATAGTCATATCACTGCCCTTTGCTGTGACGTTCTAGGTTCTAGGATCCCGTGTTTCTTTACGCCGCTGTTCAGTTAGCAAAGGCTGAGTGCAGTGTAACATAGGATGCATCAGTCACAGTGCTGTTCTCCCTCACACAAATCAGAAACTTTTTCCCAAAACTAAGCAATGCATTTTTGGGTTGTCTGAATAACTGACCTGATTGTTGAGAAGTGATTTATGTCACTATTATTTTCCCCATATCAATAGATGAGAGCAGGTGTGAATAACAGGAAATTAAAAAGGAAGAAAAATACTCCACATATACAATAGCTGTGTGCCAGAGTTCTAACATTTTTAACACGTTTATTGGAATTTTCTGTAAAATCCTTTGTGCGTCGCTTGCTTGTGTTGAAATGTTTAATAGGTAGCTTCTGGTGGCTAGGGTGTAATATTGTGTGTGTGTGTTTTAGTGACTTAACTGTTTACCTTGTTCTTAAAAGAAAATAGCAAGTGATTGTGTTTAAATGATGAGAGAACAACAGCATAGTCACTACCCCTGGGCCAGGCATCGATGCCAGCTTAGTTAGTGTTGCTAATCCTCACAGCAGCTTTGCAAGAGACATGAGGAGCCTATCTGGGGAGTGAGGAAGTAGAGGGTTAACGAGATTAAGAACTTCCCCCACTGAGACCGGCACAGTGGCCAGGAGGCCCAGGCTGGAGGATCTCCTGAGCCCAGGAGTTGGGGGCTAGAGGGAGGTGTGCTCAGACCTGTAAATAGCTATTACTTTCCAGCCAGGCAACAAGGCAAGCGATTTCACACAATAATAATAATAATATTGGTAAAAAAACAAACAAACAAACAAACAAACAAACAAAAACAGAGCTTCCTTAGGGAAGCGAGCCTATCTGGTACTAGATGTAGCCCAGCCCTGGAGGTGTGGGTGCTAATAAGTTAGGGAGTACAGGGCTAACTAGAACTTAGCCTGGTACACTGATGGTATAAAGGGAAAAGCTCGAAAGGCAGGCTGAGGAAAGGATAATTTATTTTGTAGGCAACGTGAAACTGAAGAAGATTTAGAACTGGGAAGGTAAAACAACCCAGGTGCCTTTTTTTTTTTTTTTTGAGACAGAGCCTCAAGCTGTCTCCCTGGATAGAGTGCTATGGCTTCACAGCTCACAGCAACCTCCAATTCCTGGGCTCAAGCGAATCTCTGCCTCCCAAGTAGCTGGGACCACAGGTGCCCGCCACAACGCCCAGCCATTTTTTTTTTTTTTTTTTGGTTGCAGCCGTCATTGTTGTTTGGCAGGCCGGGCTGGGTTCGAACCCGCCAGCACAGGTGTACGTGGCTGACGCCTTAGCCCGTTGAGCCACAGGCGCCAAGCCCCAGGTGCCCTATTTTTATTTTTTTATTTTTGGAGATAAGAGTCTCAGTCTGGGGCAGCGCCTGTGGCTCATCGAGTAGGGCGCTGGCCGAATGTACCAAAGGTGGCCAGCTGGTCAAACCTGGCCTCAGCTGAACTGCAAAAAGCAGAAAAATAGCTGGGTGTTGAGACTCTGTCTCTACAAAAAAAAAAAAAAGAGTCTCGGTCTGTTGCCTTGGGTAGAGTGCTGTGGTGTCATAGCTCACAACAACCTCAAACTCTTGGGCTCAAGTCATCCTTCTGCCTCAGCCTCCCGAGTAGCTGGAACTGCAGGTGTACACCACCAGGGCTGGCTAGTTTTTCTGCTTTTAGTAGAGACGGGGGTCTCGCTTTTGCTCAGTTTGGTCTTGAACTCCTGAGCTGAAGCAATCCTCCTGCCTTCTCCTCCCAGATTGCTAGGATTACAGGCATGAGCCACCACGGCCATCTTTTAAGGCAGTGGCTCTGAAGTGTGGCCCCGGCCCGCAGGCCACGCAACACCGTGGAGCTGTGCAAATGCTGATCCTTACCCATCCCCAGCTTGTTCTCTCCTCAACACCAGCCAGGGGGATGAAGGAGCCCTCCGGTGGCTGGTGGTGTGGGCTCCAGTCTGAGAACCACCGCTGTAGGAGAATTCTGCCTTCCCAGTAGGGAAGATAGAAAGGCAAGGAGGGGCGCGGGGAGCTGTCACCAGAAACCGAGGAAGAGGTTGTTGTGCATAAGTAATGTGGGTGGTTTCATCAGGAGTTAAGGAGGAAAATGGGTTTTTTTCAAGGAAGAAATAATAGGACTTGTTGACTAGCTGGAAGTAGGAGGGTCAGATGTGAAGCCAATATTGAAGCCCGTGTGCCCAGGAGTGTGGCAGGCTGCACTGCAGGTGTCCGCAGAGGCCAATCGGGGACAGCTGGTCTGTACTTCTCAGGGATCTAAACCTTCTTGTCCTTTAATTATTACTTTAAAAAGTCTTATTCACACCCACCAACCTACCACCCTCAATTGCATAATGTTCCCTATTGTGGAATAAAAAGGCATTAAATACTCAACACCAATAATAGTGTGGACTGTAATTGAGTTATTAAATGCCAAGAACTTTTCTCTAACCACATTATATTTATTATTCCATGATTATTATTCATTAATTATGAGTATTTATAAAGCATTCAGTCTAAGCTGTACACCACTACAAAATCAGCATTTTCAAGCACGGGTCTGGGAGGCTGAGTCTGGACTCTGGAGTCAGCGCTGGGCTCAAACCCCGGCCCCACGGTTTGCCAGGTGTTCAGTCTTGAGCAATCGACTTGTCCAATCTTCAGTCTAAATTTCCCCCGGCTGTATTACAAATGTGGATGCAATAATGAGTGGGCCTCCTTGGGTTGTCAGAAGAGCTATAGTAAATGAGAAAATGCTTACACAGGAAGTACTTAAGTAAACATAGTCAAGGTTCATGCAATGAGGGTGTCTCTCCCTTGCTCAGAACTTCATTGGCTCACCTTGTAAAAGAGAATAAACTCCTTAGTCCGGCATGTAAGGCTTCTATAAGCTGGTCCCTCCCTACCTCTCCGACCTCTTATCTGATAATCTTTGGTATCAGCTCAAGGCTTTGGCTGATGGCCTATTGTCCCCAAAATACAGCAAGTTTGTCACCACACAGCCCAGCCTTGCTGCCCTTGCTCCCATCTCCTTGTGTGAAGAGCAATGAGGGCCCAGCCTGGACGTGGCATGTGTGAAGCCATCTCAGAAAATCCTTGTCTTTATCCAGGGCGGCCGCAGGCAGCAGCGTGGGGTCACAGCAGTGGCTCCACCCCGAGACCCTGCCAGGGACCCTGTGCTTGCTTAGTGATGGCAACTCCCACCTTAATAAGGTTCTTCATCTTTTTCAAGTTCATATAAATATGTATTGGTGGGTTTTTTTCTGTCCTTGGTGGTAATGATAACTTTCTCTGTAGGAATGACATTTAACCTATGAAATACTAATTATTTTTTTTCTTCTTAGGATGAACTTGACCTCACAGATAAACACAGGGAAGCCATGTTTGCACTTCCAGCTGAGAAAAAGTGGCAAATATACTGCAGCAAGAAAAAGGTGAGACGTTCATTGTGATTACGGTTAACCAGGAAATTACCATCTTTAATTCCCTTTGGCCTCCTATTCACTGCCAGAACCCAGACAGCTCTTTATAATGAGAAATCCAGATGGAAGGTGTTGTGTTGTGGTGTTGCCTGCAGTAAAGTGCCAACTCCTCGCATGTCACCATTGTTTTCAGCAGCACGTCACTGGACCCCTCTATGCTTGTGCCTATTATTTGTAGTCGTGTATAACTGAGACCAAAAGTAATGTTGGCTTACTCAAGACCACACTGCCCCATTCATTCTTCATTCTCTGCATGAACGTTTGCAGACAGGTAGGGTAGGACCAGTGTTGCGGGTTCATAGTGCTGCCTGCCTGGGCCGCCGGCGAACAACTTTGCTTGCCGCTTCTCAGGTGTGGCCTTGCGCTTGGGCCTCAGGGTGGCTCTCCAGCCACTTCACATTGCAGAGTAAGGAGATAAAACCCAAGGAAGAGACAGATCCCCCAGCTTCACTTTCAGGGGCATGTTCCAGGAGTTAGACACCAGATTTCCCCCCATATCCCGCTGCTCATTACTTGGCCACACCCCACTGTAAGGAACAAATCTTTATTCCCAGCGGTCACTTTCCACGTAGACACTGGAGGGTGCATTGCCTCATGAGATGGGGAGAATGGATGCTGGGGACAGTAAAGCACCAAAAGCTTCCCCGGCACCCACGGTGCAGGCGCCACTCCACAGTGACTGAGTCCTGACATGGAGTTCCCTCTGCCATCTCCTGCAGGGTCTTAGGTCATACCCACATCCCTTTCTGGGACTGATCCCACTCGTGGCCACCTCTGTCCCAGCAGAGATGTGCCAAGATGGGATAAATGGGAAGGTAGAGCCAGGGCCTGAGAGTGCTGCTGCCTCTGTCCCGCGGACAGCACACACGTAGGTTGCTCATTGTTGACCTAGGGGGACAGGAACAAATTATAACAATGCAGCATCTTTTCCAGGCCCCAATGTCAGTGACTGCCGTCAGGGCCCCCCACAGCATCGCCCAGCACCTCTGTCCCCACGTTGCTGCCGTCTGCACTGGCATGCCACCCTCCTGGGGCACCTCCTGGTACTCGGTGCAGGTGCCCTGACCCTGGGCTGTGTGTGTGTGTGTGTGAGTGTGTGCGTGCATGTGTATGTGTGCACCCGTGTGTGCTTGTGTGTGTGCATGCATGTATGTGTGTGTGCACATGTGTACGTGTGTGCCCTGTGTGCTTGTGCGTGTGTATGCATGTATGTGTGTGTACGTGTGTGCCCTGTGTGCTTGTGTGTGTGCGCGCACATGTGTACGTGTGTGCCCTGTGTGCTTGTGTGTGTGCATGCATGTGTGTATGTGTGTGTGTGTGCGCGCCCGTGTGTGCATCTATGTATGTGTGTGCATCTATGTGTGTGTACATGTGCACCTGTGTGTGCTTGCGTGTGTGCATGCGTATGTGTGTGTGTACCTCCCACCAAGCTTTCTGCTTCTGGGGCTGAGGCACCAGGTCTTACTTGTCTTTGTGACTCCAGCCTCTGACTTTGAAATGAATTTAGGGTGACTGAACCACTGAGTTGTCATTAGTATTATACTG
>CAUYON010022172.1:0-25896 GCA_963573935.1 Arctocebus calabarensis | reverse complement strand
CGCCTGTAGTCCCAGCTACTTGGGAGGCGGAGGCAAGAGACTCGCTTGAGCCCAGGAATTGGAGGTTGCTGTGAGCTGTGATGCCATGGCACTCTACCCAGGGCGACAGCTTGAGGCTCTGTCTCAAAAAAAAAAAAAATTTAAATAAATAAATAAATAATTTATAAAAAAAAAAAATTAGTTGAGGAGTGGAATGTGAGAAAATGTACACAGCATGTTGGATAGCTGTGGCTGTGAAAGGAAAAGAGCAGATAGTTCCTGATAGAGGAATTGGGATGGAATCCAAGGAGGTGTGTTGTTTTAGGAGGAAATGTAACACACACTTAGATGCTAATCAGGATAATTAAGTAGAACAGAAAGGGAGAAGGTGGAAAAGAGAGAAAATAACCAAATGCAGTTCTTTAAAATGACTAGAAAGGCAGTGGTACCCAGAGCACAAGTGGAAGAGAAGATTTAAGCGAAGCAAGTTTATTGTGGGTGAGCAGCAGCTTAGGGTATTAATACCACTTCTGTGGGGTAGATGAGATTCTAACTTTTTAGTTCTTAACCTCTCTTTCCCGACTATTTTGATAATATAAGGTGTCAACAGGAAACTGCAATCTTGTTGCATCATAATTCATTGCTTGAAATGCCTGATTTCAGAATTTAGTTCATCTGTCTCTTACAGGTTGCCGTTCATGACCTACCACTAATTCTCTCTTAACTTTGTTCTTGATATTTCTATTGTACTTAATAAATAAAGGCGGATGCTAAAATCAAGGCATCCACATTTCTTTCTGGAGACTCGAGGGGAGAATTTGGTTCTTTGTCTTTACCAACTACTAAGCTAGAGACTGCCCATATACTTTGGCTCATGGCCCCTTTCTCCATCTTTAAAGATAATAGTACAGCATTTGATCTGCTCCTCTAATGTCTTATGCTTTAAGGACCCTGGGATTACATTGGCCCACTCAGATCATCCAATAATTGACGATGTACTCCCTATCTTAAAGTCAGCCGATTAACAGCCTTAATTTCATCTGTTACTACAATTTTCCTTTGCCATGTAACCTAATGTATTTATAAGTTCCAGGGATTAGACAATGGGCATCGTTGAGCTACCATTATTCTACTACTACCTATATGTTGTAATTTATACTGTTAACTCATCTTTGTATTCCTAGTACAGTAGTGCCAGAAGCACTGTATACATGTATATAACCAAGAAATGTGTAAAGAATGTTTGTTTATTACCTTTTTTAAATTTCTTTTCCCTCCATGCCCCTTTTTTTAGTGACAGGTCAGTCTTATGAGAACATGGTAACTGAGATCATGTCAATGGGTTATGAACGAGAGCAAGTAATTGCAGCCCTGAGAGCCAGTTTCAACAACCCTGACAGAGCAGTGGAATATCTTCTAATGGTGAGAAATATGCTTTATTTTTCTTTATTTTAGTTTAAAATAAAAATCTCAAACAGATTTTAAAGGATGAGTTAACAATTCATGGAAAAGAATAATGTTTCTTTGTTTTTGTTTTGTTTGTTTTTGAGACAGAGTCTTACTTTGTTGCTGTCAGTATAGTGCTGTGGCATCATGGCTCACAGCAATCTCAAACTCTTGGGCTCAAGTGATTCTCTTGCTTCAGCCTCCCAAGTAGTAGGGACTACAGGTACCACCACAACCCCTGGCTGTTTTTAGAGAGGAGGTCTCTCTCTGGCTTAGGCTGGTTTGGAACTCCTTGAGCTCAGGCGGTCCACCTGCCTCCGTCTCTCAGAGTGCTAGGATTATAGGTGGGAGCCATCATGCCCAGCCAAGAATAATGTATTTTAGATAATTTACAAAATGCTTTTATTTTTCCTAGTATGTTAACTTTTTTTTTTAATGTAAGTTTTTCTAAAAGATTCTCGTAGGGTTGTAGAAAACAACATGACTAAATGGTTGTAAAATTTGCTATCCACCCCAATTATGTCATCTTCATTGGATGACTGTTATGTGTTGGGGGTGGAGAGCTGGTAGATTTTTAATCTAATGGTCTGACATTTTATTACCGTTTTAGGTGCCAGTGTGATCCTAGATGAATTATTTAGAGCAAAAAAATGTCAATCTGGGAGCCCAGGCCAGATTTTATTTGCTTATACTTTGTTAATTTCTGTAATTAGTTGCCAGTTTTCTAAAATTGGGAGATTTCACATACAAAAAATACACATTTCTGATTTATCTGGACAATTCTGCTCTCAGATTTTTGCATTTTCTGTTACCTGACGTAGCATTATATATTTTAACATATGATGTTACTTGCCTCCTTCTGTAGGCATTTGAATTTGTTAGTTTTTTTAATAGTCAATAGCAGTTAAGGGACTTTTAGACAAGGTATTGTGGGTGGGGGGGAGTAGTTGTGCCTCCCAAGTAGCTGGGACTATAGGCACCACAACAACGCCTGGCTATTTTTAGAAACAGGGTCTCACTCTGGCTGATCTTGAACTCCTGAGCTCAAGCAGTCAGCCCAACTCACCCTCTCAGAGTCCTGGGAATACACGCATGAGCCATTGCACCTGGCCTAGGTTGTAGAACATTGTCCAAAATCCTTGTTAGTTTACTCGCTAAAGTAAAAGAGTTCTAAACATAGAATTTTGTAATAATATTGGATTAGCCTTGTTTTAGTCTTAAATTTTATTCACAGTTGTGTTTGATGTTTTGGAGTATTGTCAAAGTCTTAATTGTCCTAAATATCATCTTGAAGATCCATGAATTATCCTCACCCTTTGAGGAATACAGTCTGCAGTTTCTGTTTCTTTGTTACTGGGCTGTACTTCTGTTAGAAACTCCTTTTCAGGTAGGTAGCTGTGTCTGGTTTCAGGAGAGTTAAAAGCTGTATAACTGTGGTTTGCTATAAGTTACTTGGATATGCATTTGTATCTGAGAGTCACAAAATCTTTTCTTAGCATATCATTTTGTCTTCTTGAATTCACTTTTCCATTATCTCCTTGGATAATGTCTTTAATTGCTGGTAGTTCATTTATTTATCCATTTTGTTTGGAACTGAGGAATCATATTGATTTGATTGTTAATTGATAATTGGATGTTCCCCCCACACCAGATTTTATGAAAATACTGTCTTTCCTATGGCTTTCATTTATATCTGACTTAGAATTGTTTTTAAGTTTAATTGCATTAGTTATTTTGAGCTAATGGATGTGAAGTTTTGAGATACAAAAATAATCACTATTTCCAGAGTTGCTGAATTTTAAAAATGTTGTATAGCAGCAAACACAAATACATAGATGAAAGATAACTTCACAAACAATTTAACTAAAAATGTTTAAAATGTATTTGTTTCATAGACGGAAAAAAAAGCTACTTTTAACTGTTATTGGTTAATATATAAGTGAAGGTTAATGAATGGAAAGAAGAAATGTTGATCCCTTATATATATAATAAGAGACGAGATATATATATATATATATATATATATATATAGTCTTATATACACACTATTAGAGGTAAAGATGTAGCAGTAGTGGTTAACTTTTTAGTTTAACAAACCTGTTTGAGGATTTGATGGATAGACTATAGATCTGCTTATAATTTGTTAGCCGTTAATAATTCCTCATCTTTAGTAAGAGTCTGAATTAGTGAACTCTTTGAAAAACATTTGTTTCCAACGCCTGCATTTGCAACATCTAGTACAGACATCCTTTATCCTGCTGCTCATTACCCTTTGTTATTTGTATGTTGATTAGTTTGGCTTCTGGTTTTTTAGAAAATGGAAGCAAGACTTTTTAAAAAGTTACTGATGACAGGCACTGCCTGTGGCTCATCGAGTAGGGCACCGGCCCCATATACCGAAGGTGGCAGGTTCAAATCTGGCCTCGTCCAAACTGCAAAACAGAAAAATAGCAGGGAGTTGTGGCGGGCGCCCGTAGTCCCAGCTACTCGGGAGGCTGAGGCAAGAGAATCACCTAAGCCCAGGAGATGGAGGTTGCTATGAGCTATGTGACGGACGCCACGGCACTCTCTTGAGGGCGATAAAGTGAGACTCTGTCTCTACAAAAAAAAAAGTTATTAATGAAATGCCTATATCCTCAAACTTTTAATATAGTTTTAAGCTACAGTAATCCCAGAAAGGTTATTACATTACCTAAAAGTTAGGTTGTTTAAATTTCATTTGTACCTATTTTGTGAATTCTGAAAAATTAATTTTTGTATGCCACACTTTCTGAATGACCCTTTTTTGGTACCATAGAGCACTAGAAGAAGTCTTCCTGCTTGTCCACTGTGGTACCTGGTCCATAATCATTAGGCTTTTTTATTTTCCCAGGAGTCATTTCAAGACTGTCAAGTATGCATCAAACCCTCTTTCTTTGGATGATCTTAAGGCTTAGAGTTATAAATGCCATCTGTTCTATATTGCTGAACAATAGCTGATAAAAGTTTCTAAGAAGTTCAAAAATGAACTAGAGGAACATGTTGCACAGAAACCTTGGTTATTTTCAGTTTTAACAAAATACACGTATCAGTGTTCTGGGTATCTTACTGGACAGCGCAGTTACAGAACATTTCGAACACTTTGAGAGTTCTGTTGTACCACACTACCTGATAGTAAAACATTGTGGGTTTTTCTATATCCCACAGGCCATTCTAATCTAGTTTGGAACCATGAAGTTTAATAGTCCTTACTTTTCACTGAAGCAGATATATGTTTGGTGTTCTTGAAAATTAGACAGGGATATTAAATAGATTGTAAGTCTTTTATTCTGTATGATATTTAGCTAATTTGTGTGATGGGATATCTTAAAGCTTGACACTGTGTTGTAGGGAATCCCTGGAGATAGAGAAAGTCAGGCTGTGGTTGACCCCCCTCAGGCGGCTGGCACTGGGACTCCTCAGTCTTCAGCAGTGGCGGCAGCAGCGGCAGCAGCAACTACCACAGCAACAACTACAACAACAAGTTCTGGAGGTGAAGCAGAATCTTTTGGAGGGGACAGAAATGGTCCTGAAATTTTAGCATAAAATTTAATAATTTGATCTAATATATTTAGAAGTGAGGCTTATTTCCAAAGTATTTGGATAACTCTGAAGCTAAGTTCTCTATACACTAATATTAGAGAGGAGCCTAAAAGAAATTCTACCAAGTGGTTGTAAAGGTATCCTTTCTCATATTAAACATCAGTGCTGCAGCTTTGTCAAAGAGAATATGCTCATTTTTTACTGAAAGGAAAAGATGCTTTCCAGTTTGCATGCAGTGTTACTTTCTGAAGCCACGTAGAGTGGTTTGTCACCTTGTCTCTTACCTTTCCCTAAATATTATAAAAGTGTGTATAAATTCAAAGCCAGCAGTGTCTTAGTAGTGATTGTACAACCAAGGAAATGAAGCCCTAAGAGTTTAAAATCTTGTAACTAGAAGGGAGGGCAAAGTTGAATTCAAGGCTCTTACTGGTGGGTACCCACACTTCCATTGCCATGGGTGGCTACAGAGCAAAGCCTAGAGCCCATGTGGGCTTAGTAGAAATGACTTAATGTTCTCCTTTATTCATTCTTGTATGCATTGATAATGTAGCTTACACTGTTAATTTTGAAGAGGCTTTTCTTTCACACATTTCCTGGCAGTCCCACCTCTGGTTGACAAAAATTACCAAGCACTTTGTATATAGTCTGCCAGAGAATAGGCCTTTCACTTACTGAGATTTCAGTAAGTGGGCCTCATATTAGTGGAGGCCCCAGCTCTGGTTCATATTTGGGGTGCTGTCCCCTTCAGCACTTGTTAAATAAAATGAGTCTCATTTTCTTCATCTATGTGTGCAGTTAGTGTTATACATAAAAGAATAAATGTCCATGTGTTGTGGACATCTTCATTTCAGTGATTACCTTCTAAGGTAGAAAATGATGACATCTAAAAATTCTCTTTGACTCATTAGTTACTTCAAAAAACACAATTCTTTATTTTACTTCAGCATAACTGGATAAGTATCGGTGCCCTAAAATGTTACAGGTTCTGTATCTTATGCTTTGTTTGGCATTATTAATATTTATTGCTGTAAATGGATCTTAGACTAACAAACTGTAGATGTAAACACTAGATTGTCTTGCAACTTACTTATCTAAAGTTTTTATAGTTCACAAATGTTTGAAATTTAACAACCAAAAGTCTTCTTTTGAATTGAGTTAAGTTTGTATTAAAACTCCTCGTAAGCTGCAAACCTAAAGTTTAAATATTATATACACTTTCAATTCTTTGGTTTAGTATTTTCCAAGAATTCAAGCTGAGGTTGTTTGAGGGGTTTTGATTGTATTATAAAGTTAGTGAGATTTTTTTTTTCATTAGTCCTGCTATATATTTCCTTTAGAAACTTTTGAACAACAGAACAACTTTAAGTACTATTTATTTTGATAGAGCATATGCAGGGCACGTGTTCTCAGTATGACTTGCTAAGACTGAGTGCTGTGGCAATTAGAGGGAAGCTTAATTCATAGTACAATATTGTACACTCTTTGCCTTTGCTAATAGGAATGATTTCTGCTGAATAAAACTTGCAAGTTGGTACAGTTTGAAGTTTTCATTTATTTTACTAAATCTGAGGACTCACTGTTGTTTACTTGTTAATATTTGTTATCTAAATTTAAGACTTAACTGCCTCTTTGTGTATATATTTTACTGCACTTGTTTAAAAATGTTTGTGGGTATATGTTTTAGGACATCCTCTTGAATTTTTGCGGAATCAGCCTCAATTTCAACAGATGAGACAAATTATTCAACAAAATCCTTCCCTGCTTCCAGCATTGCTACAACAGATAGGCAGAGAGAATCCTCAGTTACTGCAGGTAACTAATTAACTGTCAATTTCAAAAATGGGGTTAGAGTTTCAGGTAGTGAAAGAGTCCATGAACACTGCTCCCCTTTCCATCACCTCTCCTTTTGAGAATAGCGAAAGCATTCTTCTAAGCTGCACTCAAAATAACATGCTCTATACTCTAGGTAAGGACTGAAAAAAGTTGGAATCAATTCAGGAAGCACTTTACATTTACTTCTTGGATATTCCCCTTCCACATTAACATATTAAAGAATCTGAAAAGTTCTAGTTCCAGGAGAGTTTTTTAACTGATTGGGGGAGGAGAGTGGCTTGCATGTAGGAATTTGAATTTTCTTCATTGTTTACTTTGCTTAAAAGTAATGAATTTCTTTAATAACATGCAGGAAATTATGTCTTTTCAAAGGCTGAATATTTAGGATCACTCTAAAATATCTCATTTGTCTCTGCACCTGTAGCTCAGGGGTTAGGGCACTGGCCACATACAGTGGGGCTGGAGGGTTTGAACTTGGCCCCAGCCTGCTAAACAACAATGACAACTACAACAAAAAAAATAGCCAGGTGTTGTGGCCTGTGCCTGTAGTCCCAGCTACTTGGGAGGCTGAGGCAATAATCACTTAAGCCCAAGAGTTTGAGGTTGCTGTGAGCTGTGATGCTATGGCACTCTACCAAGGGCAACATAGTGAGACTCTGTCTTAAAAAAAAAAAAAAATAATATCCCATTTGGAAGAATGTAGCCACTTCCCTTATTTATATTTATAATTTCTATTTACTAGAAGATATTTAATATCAATGTATTATTTCCCTCTGTCACATTACCCCAGCAAATTAGCCAACACCAGGAGCATTTTATTCAGATGTTAAATGAACCAGTTCAAGAAGCTGGTGGTCAGGGAGGAGGAGGAGGAGGAGGAGAAAGAGGAGGAGGAGGAGGTGGCAGTGGAGGAATTACAGAAGCTGGAAGCGGTCATATGAACTACATTCAAGTTACGCCTCAGGAGAAAGAAGCTATAGAAAGGGTGAGTTTAAGTAAAACTAAAAATTCGGTTTCTTATTCGCAATAGCCACATTTCAGATGCTCAGAAGACAACTTAAGACTAGTGGCCCTCTTGGGTGGAACACTAAAAAGCATTTCAGTTACTAGGAGATATATTAGTTGTGTTGGACAGAGCTGAAGAGTATGGATGTAGAGATTCCAGTAAAAGCAGTCTATTCTTGATTCTGCCCCCCTTCCAGTCTTATTCATTGTAAAGCCAAGGAATTAGCAACAAGAAACTCAAAATGTCACTTTAGACAGTCTTACTCTGTTGCCCAGGCTAGAGGACCATTGCCCCAGCCTAGCTCTCAATAACCTCAAATTCCTCGACTCAAGAGATAACTCCTGCCTAAGCCGCCTGAGTAGCTGAAAGTACAGACATCTACCACAACACTGGATAATTCTTCTATGGTAATAGAGATAGGGTCTCACTCTTGCTCGGGTTGGTCTCGGATTTTTGATCTCAAGGGATCCTCCTGCCTGGCATTCCCAGAATGCTAGGATTATAGGCATGAGCCACCACACCCTTTTTTATTGACAAGTTTTAAAGTTCAAAAAGAGGGCAGTGCCTGTGGCTCATTGAGTAGGGCGCTGGCCCCATATACCAACGGTGGCAGGTTCAAACCCCGCCTCTGCTGAACTGCAAAACAGAAAAATAGCCAGGCGTTGTGGCAGGTGCCTGTAGTCCCAGCTACTCGGGAGGCTGAAGCAAGAGAATTGCCTAAGCCCAGGAGTTGGAGGTTGCTGTGAGCTGTGATGCTATGGCACTCTACTGAGGGTGATAAAGTGAGACTCTGTCTTTACAAAAAAGAATTCAAAAAGAAAAAAGTATATATACCTAGTTGTAGGTTATTTTTTATGATGAATTTTACTTCACTATTGACACTAATAAAATAAGTATGTATGAATTATATAAGAATTGTGTACATTAAACTTTAGAACTCAGCTATCCTGATTCTCTTTTCACTTTTATGTAGTACCAAGTCAGCCAGTATAGATTGTGGCACTTCATCAACCTAGTTTCTATGATAGCATGATTAGTTATTCATCCCCTCCATTTTAACATTTGTAAGCAGGGACTCATAGTAATCCATAGTGCTTGCCCCGTGTTATCTCACAAAGGTGTTTGTTTTTTTTAATAATATAATAGTGTGCGTTTATGTTTATTAGAAAAAGCAAAGAATTCTGGGAAGAATTGAGAGAGCAAGGAGTGGGACATGCGGGAATCACAAAATGTTTTGAGATAGAAACCAGATAAAGTACATTTTAACTTAGAAAGCAATCTGGACAATAATTTTTTCTTGTTTACGATATATAGGAATGTTTAAGGTTTATAACTACATGTTTTCTTTAATTTTCTTCTCTTTTTTGTTTTTTTGAGACCCAGCTCACAGCAACCTCAAACTCTTGGCTCAAAGAGTCAAGTGTTTCTCTTGCCTTAGCCTCCCAAGTAGGCAATTGCCACAATGCCCTGCTAGTTTACTTTTATAGAGGAGGTCTCACTCTGGCTGAGAGCGGTTTCAAACTGTAGCGCTCAGGCAGTCCACCTGCTTTGGCCTCCCAAGTAGCTGGGACTAGAATTGCCCAACAGGACACTCTGCTAGTTTTTCTGTTTTTAGTAGAGACAGGGTCTTGCTCTTGCTCGGGCTGATATTGAATTCCTCAGTGCTGGGATTACAAATGTGAGCCACCGGACCACATGAACATTCTGAGTTACTTTGTGTACATGTTGTGAAGTGTAGGAACCCGCTGCATTCTTTTGAATGTGCATGTAGAATTGTCTTAGCACCATTTGCTGAAAAAACTGCTCTTTCCCTGTTAAATTTTCTTGGCACTGTGTCACAAATCAGTTGACTATAAATGTAAGGTTTATCTCTGGACTAATAATGTCTTACCAAGCTATGAACATGTGATGGAATATCTTCTTTTCATTTATTGACTTTTCTATAATTTTTTCAACAGTGTTCTATAGTTTTCAGTGTAAAAGTTTTATGCTTTTGTTAAATTTATTTTGAACTATTTTTATCCTTTTTGATGCTATTATAAATGGAATTATCTCTCAATTTCATTTTCAAATTATTCGTTGCTAGTTATATGGAAATAGAACTTAATTTTGTATATTGATCTTAATACTTTTCATGAACTCATTTATTAGTGCTAATAATTTGTGTGTATGTTCCTTAGGATTTTCTATATACAAGATTATTTCATCTGCAAATAGTTTCACTTCTTTTCTGATAGGGATGCCTTTTATTTCTTGCCTAATTGCCTTCTCTAGAGCCTTCAGTATATTGTTGAATAGATTAAGAAGTGCAAATGTCTCTGTCTCATTCTTGATCTTAGGGGAAAGAATTCAGTCTTTTTCCATTAATTAAGTATGATGTTAGCTGGGGGGGGTGCAGTGGGGTTGTGGATACCTTTATCAGGTTGAGCAAGTTACACAGGAACTTGGTTCCTGTGGTTTTGTCCTTTATTTTTCTCATATACTTTTTTCCTTTTTGGAAACAGTCTCTTTCATCTTGGGTAGAGTGCATTTGGTGTCATAGCTCACAGCAGCAAGCTCAAACTCTTCAGGGTTAAGCAATCCTCTTCTCTTGCCTTAGCCTCCCTAGTAGCTGGTACTTTAGGTGCCCACCACTATGCTCGGCTGGTTTTTCTATTTTTAGTAGAGACAGGGTCCTTGTTTTGCTCAGGCTGGTCTCAAACTCCTGAGCTCAAGCAATTCACCTATTTTGCTTGCCCTCCCAGAGTGCTAGGATTACAAGTGTGAGTCACCAGTGCCTGGCCCTAACGTGCTTTTTTTGTAATGTTGCATCTGCTTTGCATTCCTGAGATAGATTCCACTGGTTGTGGTATATATATAATCCTTTTTATATGTTGCTGTTTTCAGCCTGCTAGCATTTTGTTGGGAATTTTTGCGTCCATCTTTGTGAAGAATGTTGGTCTGTAGTTTTCTTGTGATATCTCCATCTAATTTTGGTTTCAGGTAATGCTGGCATCATAGAATGAGTTGTAAATTTTATAATTTGTTAGGATGCAGTTGTGTATAATACGCTATTATAATTGTTTTTACTTCCATAAAAAGCAATAATGACTCTGTGTTTATTTCTGATTTTAGTAATTCAAGTCCTCATATTTGTTTTTTCCCATTTTAGCTAAAGGTTGTGCATTTTGTTGACCATTTTAACAAGAACCAGTTTTTGGTTTTGTTAATTCTTTCTGTTGTTTTTCCAATCTTTTTATTTTCTACTTAATCTTTATTATTTCCTTCCTTTTGCTTACGTTTGAGTTCAGTTTGTTTCCCCTTTTTTCAAAATTTATTAAGGTGGAAGATTAGATTATTGCTAGGTTATTGTCTGTCTTGATAGAGATCCTTGCAGCTGTAAACATTCTTCTACATACTACTTGCTGCAGCATTATCCCAGAAGTTTTGGTATGTCATGTTTTTGTTTTCGTTCATCTAAAAGTGTTTTCTACTTAGGTTTCTTCCCTTTCAGTTTCTTCTTTGATCCATTATTTATTTAGGATTGTATTAATTTCCACGTATTTATGAATTTCTCAAATTTTTTTTCTTTTGGTTTCTAAGTTCATTCCATTGTGGTCAGAGAACATACTTCGTATAATTTTACTTCTTTTAAACTTACTGAAGCTTGCTTTATGGCCTAGTGTGAGCTTTTCTGAAGAATGTTCCACGTATATTCGAGAATGTATAAAATGCTCTTGTTAAGGGGTCTGTAAATGTCTGTTAGGTCTTGTTGGTTTATAGTATTTAAGTCTTCAGAGTCCTTGTGAGTCTTCTGTCTTACCTGTTGTATCATCTTTTATTCAAAGTATTGAAGTCTATTGTTGTTAATTTCTTCCTTCAATTCTGTCAGGTTTTGTTTTCATGTACTTTGGGATACTGTTACATTTTTATCTTAAAAATCTATTTGGTCTGATATAGCCATACCAGCTCTCTTTTGGTTACTGTTTGCATGATATATATCTTTTTCTGTCCTTTTACTTCAACACATGTGTGTCTTAGATTTAAAATGTATGTTTTGTAGAAGCAGATAGTTGGATTGTACCCTGTCTTTTACTTCCACTAGCTTACCTTCAATCTGGATAACAGACTAATTCTTGAGTTTCTCTTTTGCTTTCATGGACGAATGGTTATTTGTGCCGAATTAGAATTTTCATTTAGTTGGTTGTGGTTTTTGTTTGTTTTTAAGACAGAGTCTCTTGTTGCCCCATGCTGGAGTGCCAAGGCATCATCATATCTCACAAAAACCTCAGAATTTTGGGCTTATGCGATCCTCTTGGCTCAGCCTCCCAAGTAGCTGGGACTACAGGCAACCACCATGCCTTCTATTTTTAGTAGAGACAGGGTATTGCTCTTGCTGGGGCAGGTCTCAAACTCCTGAGCTCAAGCCACCTACCTGCCTGGGCCTCCCAGAATGGTAGGATTACAGGCACGAGCCACCGTACCCAGCTTTCACCTAGTTCTAAAAGATCATTTCTGGATATAGTCTAGCAAAAGGTGTTTAAGACAGTTGGAGAGGGTGTTTATATTAATAATATAACATTTGGTAAAAAATGAATAGTACCTAGAACATTAGGTTATTGACTTGAGTTTTTAAAGGCTTTTAAAAGTTCTTGAGTATTGAGCAGCGCCTGTGGCTCATCGATTAGGGCACCAGCCCCATATACTGAAGGTGACAGGTTCAAACCTCGCCTAGCTAAACTGCAAAAACAGAAAAATAGCTGGGCATTGTGGCGGGCACCTGTAGTCCCAGCTAATCGGGAGGCAGAGGCAAGAGAATCACCTAAGCCCAGGAGTTGGAGGTTGCTGTGAGCTATGTGATGCCACGGCACTCTACCGAGGGCGATAAAGTGAGACTCTGTCTCTACAAAAAAAAAATTCTTTAGTATTGAGCCACAAGCAATTCTTAATAAATTAGGAAAATGAAAATAAGTAGCTGGTACGATCATTTAACATGCTGTCAGTGTGAAGGAGATAAATACTGAACATCGTGTATATTAATTTCAAAGCATATCATGTAATATTAAGAATTAATCACTTGTTTTTCAGGTATGAAATGTTGAATAAAGATAGGAGATTGAGAGTGTTGTTCGATCCAAATGAAAGACATAAGTTGCTTTAACAAATAAAATGTAAAGGACAGAGTGTTGGCCTAATTATCTATTAGTTAATAGCTTTAACTTGGAGCAAAAACTTTTATTTTTTAAGTGGTTGTTAAAGTAAAGGGTCTGGGTTCCATCTAACCCTTTGGGTTGGACAGTAAATCCCATATTCAGTTAGAGATGAATTCATGTAAACTTCTCAGGAGCTCTTTTGGATTGTAGTATGTTTTTAAGTAATGATCTATCAGTAGTGCTATGCTGGAATATATACTATGTAAAGAAAATTAAATATGCCAATTGGTGGGTTGGATTTATATAATTTTTTTTCTTCTTTTTTTCCAGTTAAAGGCATTAGGATTTCCTGAAGGACTTGTGATACAAGCATATTTTGCTTGTGAGAAGAATGAGAATTTGGCTGCCAATTTTCTTCTACAGCAGAACTTTGATGAAGATTAAAAGGGACTTTTTTCTATCACACATCACACCAGTGCATTACACTAACTTTGTTCACTGGATTGTCTGGGATGACTTGGGCTCATATCCACAATACTTGGTATAAGGTAGTAGAATGTCAGGGGTGGGGAGGGAGGGGTCTAGGACATAGGGCAGGGATAACTACAGTGCATGTCTGCTGCAGTTAGCAGATGCCGCAACTCCACAGTGTGTAAAATACTATACAACCAAAAATCAGCTTTTGCAGGTCTTTATTTCTTCTATAAAACAGTAGGTAACTTTTCCTAGATTTCACTCTTTTTAGTGTACTAGATCCAGAAACTTAGTGTAATGCCCTGCTTTATATTTCGTTGACTTAACATTGGTTTCAGAAAGAACTTTGCTACCTAGAATTTACAGTCTCTGTTTCATGGCAACACTGGATAATGGCTTTGTGAAATTTTAAAAAATTTTATAGCATCTGTAAACAAAAATGCCAAATTATTGATGGTTACTTGTTGCTGCTTCACAAATAATTATAAAATTAATGTTAAGGAAGCCCATTCTTTCATGTTAAATACTTGGGGTGGGAGGGGACAAAGGGAAGCTTTTCTTAAGATGAAAATAATTACTGCTATTTTAAAATTTCTTGATCACTGAGGATGACCCTTCTAACATGATTTGAAAAGCTGTACCAGAATAGGCAGAGCTATTTTCCCGTTTACATTTTTTTGTTTTTGGGGGGGAGGGGCAAAATTGGTAGGTGTGTCTAATTACTGTTTACTTCATTGTTACATTGCAGTAAAAGTTTTAAAACAACCATTGCATGTTTGCTTTTGATGTATCCCTTTGTACAATTAGCACTTTGGGGCCAATGGAGAAATGCAGCATTTACTCTCCCTTTCTTCCCTTTCCCTCAGCACAAGTGTGTTTATCAGCAAGTCGTGAGTCAAACTTAACACCCTTTTTTTAAAAACACAAAATGCTGATTCAGTTCAAAATGAATGCAAATGTTTCAAAACTGGGTTTCTGATATTTGTAAATGTTTTTCTTTATTAGATAAGAGTGTACTACCAGTAAAGTCATTAGAATTATATTGTTTGCAAGAAGAGGAAGTAGACAGAACTATAATCCAGCATCTTTTACTACATTGGAAAGACTGATGAAATCTCTTGGAAGGATGGGGAGATGAGGCTGGAAAAGTACTTTGGAAAATATACAATCAAGTTATCTCATGGCATATTAAAAGAAAAATCTTAATAGCAGTGTTGACTTTTATTTGGAATTTTTCATCTCAATTTTTTCTTTAGAATACCCTTCATAAGCATTGTTATTTGGTTATAACAAGGGGAATTTCTGGTTGTTCAGTTTTTCAAATCTATTTTTCTGAATATAAACGAGATTATTTAAAGAAATTTTTTTAATCATCTGATACTGAGTAAGAAGATGAATTTGCACAAAATTCTCCCTGCATAATCTCTTGCAGTGTCCTTAGCACAGTTCGGTGGTGACTTAAGCTTTTACATCATGCACTCGTAACCTGTCTCATATGAAAATAAATGAAATCATGATTTTCCCTCACAGTGTATCATGTTTAATTTTCATGTGTTTATTTTATAAATTTGAAAGGCTTTTGGACTTTTTATTACTGTATGTTTTATAATGGATCATGCATAATGTCTCAGGAGAATTAAATGAGGACTCATAAATACATTCATCTTTCAAGTCAGCAATGAGTTGGGAAGAGGGGTGGTGTTTCTGGTTGAATAATGGAAAATTCTCACTTATTTTACAACACTATATCTGCTACCTTGTTGCTCAGAGCATAGTGAAAACTGGAAAGAGGAAAACAAAAAGCCAGGAGCAGCCTCTTCTTTTCTGTGGAAAATGCAAGCAGAAGTTGGTGGCATGGAGCCTTTGTCCTTGGACAACAAACCTACCGATAGTAAGATTAATAATTGCCAGAAGAGAGCTCAGGTCAAGTTTTGACCGTTCTTTATAATAACTTGTTTATCTGCTTCTTAAAGGATCAGTCAAGACACCTAAAGGAAATAGGCTTTTTGTGCCTTTTGCTGTTATTGTTTAATTTACAGTTTTGGTAAATCTCTCGATGTAAGTGGCTGTTTGACTTTGGAATTTTGCATTTGAGGTATACTGTCAACTATTTCTTGAAATATTTTTATTGTTCAGTTGCTTTGGGAAATGTGAGGAAGCCTACGTTTGTATTTGTAAAATTCTTAATGCTATCCTCCAGTCAAATATTTCTTTTTATTGTTTAAAAAAACTGAAATGTTCTAGTATAATTTTTTTTTTCCTGTACCAGCTGGCTTAGGATTCTAGAGAATTGATTATAAAATATTTTTAATACATCCAGCATTGCATTTCTCATTTTTTAAAATGATTCTAACACATAGAATCTTAGATTGAAAGTTAGCAACACCTATATCACTGATAACTTCTATTTTCTTCCATAGTTGGTGAATGTAGCATATAGGAGACCCAAGCACAGATCTATTTTATTGGAGCTCCTGGGTTTTTCCTCAACTAACACATCAACACAGAGGCTGTTTGATGGGATGTAAGTCAAGGTTCATGATGGCTTTAAGAGAGTGCGGTAGAATTCCCAGTTTTTCTATACTTGTCTTATAGAAGCCAGCCTGTGGCTGCTACAAAATACTTTGCCAAAAGCAAGCAGTTTCGGGGAATGAGTATTTTATGACCAAGACTGTTTTGGTTGGTTTTTATCCTTTCATTTGGCTTCCCTGACCCATTTTCTACTTGTCCTTCTAAGCCAGGGGTTGGCAGACTACAGCTGTATGAGCCAAGTTTGGCTTTCCATGTTCATGTAGTCCATGTGCTCAGAATGGTCTTTTATGTTTTACGCGATTTATCACCTGAAAGTTATGGTTTACATTTCAATGTCCACAATACAGTAGACCACTCAAGTAACCACTCAGTAACACACTGGTCAGTGTAAGGAACTAGGCCTACTCTACTGATACATACACGTGGTTCGTGTCTAGTCTCTGAAAGTAAGCTCAAGGAGCGTACAATGTGGGGAAGTGGTCAGCTATCGAGATTCTATTGTTTTATTGAAAGAGTGATGATCATTTATTTACATAGTGTTTATAATTACTTCTGTGCTACAAAGATTTGCTGTTAAATAGTTGCCCAGACTGTATGGCCTGCAAAGCCAAAATAATGCTGTCTGGCCCTTGAAGGACAGTTTGGCACCTCTGTTCTAACCTGACTAGGCCATCATATGTTAAACTATATAATGGTTTTTATACCTTTTCTGATATTCTTGGAGTCTTGTCTTCAGGCCTTAGCTTCAGTTTGGTGTCCATGTGACCATTACAGGCTCTTTCTGGTGAGTCATATAACCCCCCGTTATCCACTTAAAGGAGCTTTGTGTGTCTGATGTGTTAGCCCAGTGGCGTCTCAGCAACTGCTTTGAAAATTCATCTTTGCTGTTACAATTTCCTGTTCTTAGAATAAGGTAATGAAGTTCAGCACTGAGCACTTGGCATAGTGGTAGATCAACCAAACCAGAAAAGTCATAAATACATCTGAAAATCTTTAGGCCCTGGGAGCAGCATTGGGGCAGTTGGAGGAAACATCTTAACCAACATCTGGAAGACGAGCGGCAGAACCCTGGAAGGAGGAGTACGGCAGTTGGGCCATTCAGGTGGCAAGGTAGTTTCCAAAACTAGTTTGGGGATGGGAGGATGAGGAGGGTGGTTATGAGGCACAGAGTAAAAACTTGGACTTGCTGGGAAAGGGCTTTTTGTTGTGGGAACTGCAAGGACAGTGATGAGTGACAAATTGGTTACAAAGCCTTCACTACAGTGAAGTTGAGGTTTGGAAAGCAGAGGTCCTTCAGGTAGGATTTTTCACCATGAAGAGGAGGCTGGAAGACCCAAAGAAACAGTGATGACAAGTTTGCTTCGTGTGTGGTGCTGTGGGTACCATACTGGTCTCTGCCTTTGAGCTTGAAGTACTGTGACAGAGACATCTTGCTGGTAATGGGGCTTTCTAGTGTAACCCAGGTTGGCTTACAGGAGCACAAATTGGAAAAGTCATTCAAGCCTGCCTCCTGTCTCAGTCAAACTTAATTCATTCTTGTTGCCTTTGGTTTAAGATGTTGCCCATCTTCCTATTCCAGAGCTTCCCAACTCAGCTTTCAAGAGGTATAGCTATTCAGAGATAGTGGTTGACTCTAGCCCATGGAATGGTTTCCAGGCAGCTGGGAAACCTGACCACCTCAGCCCCAACCCCAGGCAGCCTCTTTTGTTTCCCCAATGTGTGTGCTAGTATCACATGTGCTGTGATGGAAAAACTGGAAAGCTGTAGCTTCCACTTCTGTTAGCTCTTTAGATGGGCTTTGTGTAAGTGTTCTCCAGAAAAGCAGAAGAGATTTATTATGGGGATTGACTTTGTGTGATCATGGGGGCCTAGAAGTCCAACAATATGCTGTCTGCAGCTAGAGAACTAGAAAGGCCAATTGTGTAATGAAGTCCAAACTAAGACATGAGAAAGTTCAGTATGTGGAGGGAAATTGCACTGTTAAAGGCTTAAAATGTCCAAGGTCAAAAAAAGATGGCTGAAGCTTAAAAGAGTGAATCAGCTCTGTCTCGGTGTTCCATTTGGGCCCTTAACAGTGGGAGTAAGTAATGCCTCCTTACATTGGTGAGGACATTCTTAATCTATTGGTTCAAATGTTGATCTCTTTCAGAAACACCCAGACATAACGCTTTATCATCCCTATCTAGGCATCACTTTGCCCAGTCAAGTTGACAAAAATCAACCATCACAGGCTTGTTACCTGTAAACGGCGCCCCACACTTAAAATGTGCCTGTCAGAACTGGAACTGCCAGTAACTGGATCCTGAGCTCAGTTACTGTTCGCTTCTATCTCTGTTGACAAAGTCCTAAGTTGTCTTGAAACTACACAGTTTGTATTGGCTGCACAATTAATATGAGCCATGAGAGTTGTGTTTGCACACAATAGAAAGAAGACTTGATACATGATTTTAAAATTAGTTGAAGATTTGTTGAGAATAAATATTTGGTGGTGGTACTATGTCTTAAAAAACTTGGGGTTGGGATTCTTCCTTGGATGATTTGATAAACACAGAAAATGATTTTTGGCAACGTTTAGCATTTTAGTCTATTTTAGAGTTTTCCTCCCAATTTTTTCTTTTAGTCACTTACGGCTGCTTCTGCTTACTTGACACCGTTAGAGGAACAGCACAAGATCTCCCATGCAACCCACCACCACCACCTTAGGGAACTCTTTTAAATTTTATCCTCATCCTCAGTATCTTCCATAGCAAAAGGGTACAGTCTAGGACAACGTGCTGCATTTTGTTGCGTTCCGTCTCCTTCAGTTCATTTTCTCCACCCTTCCTTGATCTTTAAGACCTTTACTTTTTTTCCTTTCTTTTCTTTCTTCTTTTTTTTTTTTTTTTTTTGAGATTGTGCAACGGTTGTCGTACAGGACGTCCCCAAGTCGGAGGTGTTCGTTTTCAGAGGAAACATGGAAGTGCTACTGTGCTCTAGCTGCATCCCATGTGGTGGCGCTTTGTGCATCGGTTTGTGCTGTTACTGCTTACATCCACTTTGACCACCCAAGGAAGGTGGTTCTCCCCAGCTTCTCCTCTGGAAGGTTACTCTTTGTCCCTTTGTATTTTGTTTCAGTATTTTATGGGGAGATATTTTGAGCCTTTGTAAGTACACTATTTTTCATCAAGATTTTGTCTTGATGAAAAATGAACAAGAATGTATTGACAAGAATTTATTTATTCTTGCCTGAATTATTCCTATTGTTAGTGAGTATGTTTTTTCGAATTCCCTGATTCTTTCTACACTTGTTAGTTTGCATTTTCTTGTATTGTGGCAATTATTTCCCCCCATTTATTATTTGTATCTATGTGGACTTGGATTCCTGTTTTATTGAATAATGTGTAATCCATTTCTATCACCTTTTTTTTTGAAGCTCAGACTTTGCCCCTGTAACTGTTATTATTTATCATCACAAGTTCGACTATCATGAGCCTTTGTACACTAGCTTCTGTGTTTGTCCTGCCCTTACTTCTCTGAGTTCTTCCCTGCTTTCTGGTACAGTAACTTATTATGGGCTCTTATACTTCGATCCCCTGGTTCTGGAATTAACCATGCACAGAGGAGTTCTAGTTCTCTTTAATGCAGAATGAATTTAGAAACCACCTTGTTCTAGGTATGCTCACTGCTAATGGAGTCTCACTGCTTCAAAGCTGTCTCCATGGACACACAAAAACATCTGTATTTTTATATGTATGTATAGATTTTGAAAACTGTATTAACTCTGGTACCATTCATTCTGATCCCATGCCAGAATGGCTCGTTCTATCTTCTTCCTTTCCATATTGCTAACTCCCTCCAGGACAGTGAGGAGCTTGGCTCTGTCCTCAACATGGGTTTCACCTCTGCACCTGCAGCCAGTCCCTTTCCGCCACCCCGCGTGGCCACTTTTCTTGCACAGGCACAGCATTCATATTTTAGTGGCATTCTGACTGGAGGCTAAATGTGTTCAGACCCTTTCCTAACTTAGCACTCCACTAGTGGTGCTCCAGGCGCCTGCCCCCAGGAGGCTGCCTCCTACTTGGGGGCTTGTTTTGGTGCTCCTGGTGATGACAGAGACTAGGTGAGCAGATCAGTGGGGGGCACCCAGCCCCTCAAAGCATTGTGCTCTGTCACATGTGTGCGCATATGCTGCTTCTCTGAGTACATTCAGCAGACAATGAGCGGTCACCTGGGCTGCAAGTGGCTTGGGATTGTTCATCTCCTTTTTCTTGCTCATTTTTCTGTATCCAAAAGCCTGCCTGGCCTCTTCCAGGAATCCATATTGGGACCATCTTTACCCCTATAATTTGGGCCAGAAACTTGTCTCTGTTCCCTCAGCCACTTGTAATTATCTGCCATAAACATGACAACTCGAAATCAGAATTGTCTGTGTTCGTTTTATCACTCCTTAAAATAAGACAGTGAGAGCACCTGCCGAGATGCTGAGGCAGTGTTGGGTGCATAAATGGACAACGGGCAAGATCTGAGATGCTATTTGTTATCTTTTCTGTGGTCCTAGGAGCTCTCTTTACATTTTTTGCCCCACTCACACCCCCAGTTCAGCTCTGACAGCCACCTGAGAAGCTGAGGGACCATGAACAATGGTTCCGAGCTCTGTGTTTCCCTCCTTGGCTCCAGGGACCTTTGCACCAGATTCTGAGAGGCTGACTCCTGCTACAGTGAGCTGGCTAGTTCCAGATGGGTGTGCGTCTGAGACTTAGATAGAGGGAACGGCAGCTGTGCTACTGAGGCGCCCGTGGCAAGGCCACGTCCAAGGACCTGGGTGGGGACTTGGAGTCGATTAGACCCCCGTTCCCATCTTCCTACCCACATCAGCTGGGTGACCCCAGCCTAGTCAGAGTGCTCTGGTTTTCTCATCTGTAAAGCAGAGCTGTCAATGCCTGCCTGGGGCTGGGGGCGGTGGTGGACGGAGAGTGGGTTGGAGAGCCTTTTTTACAAAGGCCACGGCTTGTTTTTGATGTGGGTGCAACTGCCTACCCCGAAGTCAAAAAGACAGTCTGGGAGTTCTCTGCCTTTCTCCCACGATGACTGTCACTGAGTTCTTTTCTGGATAGCGCCTCTTTGGTCTCAGGGGCTGCTGTTCTCTGTCTTCACTGTGACCACCTCAGCGTTCCCCAGCGGCTGGCGGGCTTCCCACTCAGCTGGGCAGCATGGCCCAAACCTTCAGCATTTTAGGAACAGAAAGTTTTCTTTTTTTAGGAACAGTTTCTAAGAATGCTGCATTTTTTTCCTATCAGTTTCGAGGCCACAGGATTGAGAGCTACATCCAACTAACAGGTCAAATTTGGCAGAGAACCTGGCAAACCTGCCTGGAAAAGGCCCACTGCTTCTTCCACCCAACTCAGGGGACCCACCTTCCCTTCTCGACGTTTCTTTTGATTTCCTCTGACAGTCTTTCCAAGCTGCCAAAGGCACAGAAACTCTGATTTGGGAAGGGCCTGTGGGTGTCCCCAAGAACAAGTGCGGTGTCTCCCTCACAAGTGGCCTCCACTTGACTCCTGGTGGTGGCACTCACTACCACCAGCTCCGAATTCTGGGATTCCAGATGCCCTGGTGACTAAAGGATGCCTGCGTCTGGCTCCCACTGCCTGTCTGTCTAGCCATCCTCAGGTCCCAGTTCACTCTGGGAGTCACCCTGAGCTAATTTAACCCCTCTTCCTTGTGTCAATCGTTCAGCTCGTTAACAGATGTAATTGTGTCTGCATGATCACATCCCACCCCCTGGCCAAGTTGTCTTCATGCTGAAAAGACTCCCCCAATTGAAATGAGTATACTGAGGCCTTCCCCCTCCTGATGAACATGATGCTTCAGGGAGGGGCAGAGCCATACGAAGTGCAGAGGGGTCGGCACCCCCACTTGTTTTGTGTGGGATACTTCCATGCAGCCTGTATTTGAGCTTGCTGGTTTGGTGACTGCATCACGCTGTGGCTTTGGACAAAGTGGCTGTGTGAATACATCAGCCTTCAAGATGTCTGCATTTAGGATCCACGTCTGATTCCACATTGCAGAAGCAAAAGCAGCCTACCACAACCTTACTCCTATCTCTCAGCTACTAAGCAAATGCTGCTATGATCAGAAGTCCTAATATGACCCAAGAAAAGGCACTAACATTTTCAAGCCCACTGTCTGTCTTTGTGCCAAGAGGTTGACTCATTTGAGGCAGTATTGCTGTTTTACAAATGGGGTAACTGCAGTCAGTCAGGGTAGAGGGACCAGCATGTGTAATTGTGAGAAGACCAAGAACCAAGCCCTGGGTGCTTGGCTCCAAAGTCTCCCTGAGTGACACTGCCGACCATTAGTTCCTGCTCTGTTACATTCCCTAAGCTCAGCCTCCATCCCTCCTGATTTCTTTACCCCTCCTTGCTGTTTTTGTTGTTTGTTTTAAACCTACGCAGTTCAAATCTCCCTGTTGTTTCGACAGTACCTGTTCCTCTGGCAATTTGCCTGGTCCTTACTAGTTCTTAACATGTGGGAGGTGGAGCCTTTACAGGGGGTCTATGAGTAAAAGTTATTTTCATAAAAACACTAAGACTCTGCTTGCCATTTTTACTCCCACTGTCTGATAGATATGTAGTGGAATTTCCCAAACGGTACATGACATAGAAGCAGATGTGAGAATCCAGCTGTCTCCCATTAAACTAGAAACACAGATTTGCAAATCTCAAACATCACTATTTTTGAAAATAGTTATTTTTCATTAAAAGGTGTTCTTAATTCTACTATGTAATAGATTTATTATAAATGAATTAAATATTTTAAAAATTCCTATACTGGGCTTTGTGCCTGTACCTCAAGCGGCTAAGGCACCAACCACATACACCAGAGCTGATGGGTTAGAATCCAGTCCAGGCCTGCCAAACAGATTTGCTCCAGCCTAGTCTCTCTTCCTCCCCACCACATCCAACAGGGCTTTGTTATCCAGGCCTTCCACTCCTCCACACAATTACACATTGGGTCACTACCCAAAAAGTCTCCCATATTCTCTCCTCATGTGAACTCCTATTCAACCTTTAAAACCCACTACTTCTATGTTACAGGTTCTGTGAAGGCTATTATGCCCTAGAGCCAGCAGAGGATTGATCGCTTGCTCCGCTCTGAACATGTGGCACGCAACTATGTGCATCTGACCATAACTTTGCACATTTGTGTTAGTAAACATTGTGTCAAAGCCAACAGCAGTAGTGAGAGCTCAGCTCCTGCACTGACAAGGGAACCAGGCAGAATTGTGCTTAAGGTCTCTGAAGGCTGTGGAATCGGGGCAGTTGGATAGTTTGTCTGACATTGTTAAGGGAAAGTAAAACGAAAAGTCCAAGGGAGTGATGACACAATGTTAGGACTTGACATTTATTTAATAACAGGACTTGCTGGAAAGTTGGATGGCAGATACTGTCCACCATGCACTGACATGATACGCCCCCTTGTGGCGAGGGAGAGTCACAGTGTCAGGTGAGGAGTACTCAGGTGAGGATGAACCAATGTCTCTGGATCACTGGAAGGCTTAAAGCAACTTGTGGGGAAGGAAGGAAGGGAAGAGGCTGGTCTGAAGGCCTTCATTGCCAGGCTTTATAGGGCAGAGCTGGAGAACTAAACCCAGACAGCTGCAGGTACCAAGAGCTTTATCTACCTTGACTCATTTAACCTAGGAACTGCCATGCAGATGACCTAAGGGAGGTGTGAGCCCTGTGCCCAAGTGCTCATCACTAGGACATGGCAGGAGGATGTGCATTCACCTGCTTCCAGGCCTCCTCGGAGCCCTTTTTATGCTGGTTTTCTGTCCTATATGAGTGTTAAGGTTCAGGAAGAGGGTGAGATTTTCTTCAAGACCCTTAGATGACCTTGGACCTTTGTCCCCCTAAAACACGTGTAATGGAAGGGGCACAGAGAAAACTAATAGGATTTGGAGTCAGATGGGTTTTTTTTCTTCTCTTTCAGATTTACATTATGTAAAATGTGGGGTAGGGGTGGGGAAGACTGTCCCTTTAGAAGAATCCCACCTTTAAATCAAATCCAAACAAAGCTCTTGCAAACAGAGGGCTCTCTGCAAGGCATAAGGTCACCATAGGATGCCACCTTCCAGCTGGAGCAATGGCCCTCCACTTGACCATGTGGATTCTTCAGCCAGAGGTCCCTATAGCCCCTAGACAGAGGGAGGAATCTGAGGAAAGGTTTCCAAAGAGTTTTGTTTCCTTGTGGCCTGAAATGCCTTTGCAACCTCCTATACTCTTTTCTTTATGAATTACAAAGCTCGTAATCTCAACCTACACAACGCAATTTTCAGCAGTGGTAGACTTGCACCAACCCAGGGTCTCACAAATTTCCCCCATGAGCTTGGAACTCACACACACAAATGGCCGTCTATTCGCCTGCTTCAGGACCCAGGTAGCAGGGCTGACTGCCAGGTCCAGGTCTTTGCACATACTCCTCCAGGGTCTCTGGACACTTCTTCCCCTTGTTTTCCCATTCAGCCATTCAGCCTTCCATACTCAGCCAGAGATCCCTTCCTCACTAAGCATCCCATGCCCCCTCCCCCACCCAGCTAGACCAGGACTCTCCCACGATACTCTTATGCTGGACCAGTACCTCCCTATGGCCTCTGACTGGATCAGGACTCACTCATAACACCCCACACTGCACAAAGGCCCGCCTATGATCACCCACACTGGGACCAGGACTCTCACAAACACCCACACTGGACCAGGACCTTCCCATAACCCCCTGACTGGACCAGGACTATCCCATGACCACCCACACTGTTCTGAGACCCTCTCATAACCCCCCAACTGGACAAGGACCTTCTCACGATCCCCCCGCCTCTGGACCAGGACCTCACATGACCACCCACCAGATTGAGACTCCCACGGACTCTCCTATCATACTCGCCCATGGCACAAAGCACTGCCTTTGAATTCTTTTTCCACCATAGGATTGTGAATTCCTTAAGGGCAGACCTGCATCATATTCTTCTAGGTACTCATAGCACCTGGCACCTAGGAAGTCCTCAATAAGTTTTGGTTGAATAAATGAATCAGTGATGAAGTTTCAAGCTTCAGGTGAATAAGCCCCTCCCTGAAGCCTTCCCTGATGCCCCTCTCCCCAATGAAGGGAGGAGAAAAGCAGTGAATGACTTTGACTTTCAAAGTTGCCTGTGTCAGCTCTGACAGTCATTTAACTGTGAAACTTTAGGTAAGTCATTTTATTTCTATCTAAATAATGAAAATGTATACTCATCCTTCCAACAATCAGATGAACAAAACTTTGGCATATATGACGGCAACTGTCTGGCATACAGTCAGTGTTTAAGGTGAGTATGTTCATGCAGATAGCCCACGACATTGTCATTGCCTGGTCACTGTTTTCCATTACAGTGGAGCTCCTGGTGGCTTCTCTCCCCACCCTGGGCCTGGCTAGTTTACTGATGGAATTGAGTGACCTTTCTGTTACCAGAGTTGTGCTTGGTATTTAATATTCCCCCAAGCCCCTGAGGCAAAGCTCATCTTTTGATGCCACCTGGGGCCATCAAAAGAATAAAAAGCAGAAAGAATAATAGTTGAAGACTCTCAGAAGGGGAGGCGCCTATAGCTCAGTAATAAGGGCGCAGGCTGCATACACGGAGGTTACAGATTCAACCCCAGCCTGGTTCAACTAAAACATTGACAGCTCCAACAACAACAACAACAACAACAACAACAAACAGCCAGGCGTTGTGGCGGGCACCTGAAGTCCCAGCTATTTGGGAGCCTGAGGCAAAACAATCGCTTAATCCCAAGAGTTTGAGGTTGCTGTGAGTGTGACTCCATAGCACTCTACTGAGAGCAACATAGTGAGACTCTGTCTCAAAACAAAGACTCGGCTCGGCGCCTGTGGCTCAATGGGCTAAGGCGCCAGCCACGTACA
>CAUYON010022171.1:0-50909 GCA_963573935.1 Arctocebus calabarensis | reverse complement strand
TAATTGTTAGGGTTAGTCTTCTATAAATATATTAATTAGGTTGAGGTGCTTAATCGAGTTCAAATCACCTTTCACTGGTTATTTGTCTAGATCAGGCATCCTCAAACTTTTTAAACAGGGGGCCAATTCACTGTCCCTCAGACCGTTGGATGGCCAGACTCTAGTTTAAAAAAAAAACTGTGAACAAATTCCTATGCACACTGCACATATCTTATTTTGAAGTAAAAAACAAAACAGGAACAAATACAATTCACACCGAAGCATGAGGCCCGTAGCCCATAGTTTGAGGACCCCTGGACTCTAGATGTTCTATTAATTGTTAAATTGATATGTTTAAATGTCCCACTATGATTATGAAATTTTATACTCCCTTTAATTATGTCATATTTTAATTCATATCTCATAAAGCTCTATTGCTAGACATTAAAATAGTTATTATTTTATGTTTTCTTGACAAATTGAAACTTTTTTAGTATGAAAAGCTCCTCCCTATTACTGGTAGCACCTTTTATTTGGATGTCATTATATCTGGTATTAATACGACTTTATATGCTTATTTTTCATGGTATATGTTTTTCCTTTCATTTATTTTACACTTAACTGTGCTTTTGTTTAAAGTAAGTCTCTTGTAGTAAACATGTATTTGAGTCTTGTTTTTTCTCTATTCAGATAATTGTGTGCTTTTAATTTTAGATACTTAGCCCATTAATGTTTGATCATTGATTAAACAATGTTTCTGGACTTTGGTCTAGCATTTTACAGTATGTCCCCTTAACTCTTTATTTTCCTCTGATTTCCCTTTTTATTTTCATTTTATGTAATTTGAATTATAAAAAGATGATTGAATTCATTGGTTATTTTTAGCTCTTTACCTGTTTTAGAGTTCTGATCTGCATTTGCATCTGCTCTGTTCTGGGTGTGGGTCCAGATTCACACATTTTATATAAAGGGGCAGATAGTACATGTATTCAGCTTGCAGCCGTAGAGCCTCTCTTGCAAGTTGAATCTGTTATTCTAGCTCAGATTAGCCATAGATATCAGGTAAGTGAATAAGCATGGAAATGTTCCAATAAAACTGCATTTACAAAGACAGTTGGCCAGTTTCCTGGTCAGTTGGCTAAACTCAGCTCTTAGGATTAGAATATAAACCCTTAATTTTCTCAGTCTAGCTAAAGTTAGTACAGTTTTATTTAAAATTTGGAAAAATGCAACTACATAGGTATTTAGATTTCCTCATTCTGTTTGTATATATAGGTGTGCTATAGTCATCATCTATACACCCTCTATGCACATGGTAAACTATATTTTGCTTTATACATTTTATATGTATTTTAAAGATGAAGAATAAAATGCCTTTTATTTTTACCTAGTTATTTACATTTTTCATTGTTTTTCATTACTTCCTGAATGTATGAGTTTTCTTCTAGTTCCACTTTCCTTTTTCATTTATTTGAGTTGGGTTTACCAGGGGCAAATTCCTTTAATTTCCTTTCATCTAAAAATTCCTAAGGCCAGACTGGTGACTCACATCTATAATCCTAGTTTTAGCTGACTTCAGGAGTGAATATTGATAAGTTTTCTCTCTCTAGTTTGCCTGGTTGAATACACAGTCTATCATGTTTTCACTTCCTTACACTGATGTCATCTTTGTGAAGTTTCTGATCTTAAAAGAAAAGTTATATTTCACTGTTGATGATGATGTTTGCTGTAGATTTTTTATAGATGTTCTTTAATTATACAGACATTTCCTTCAATGGCTAGATTGCTAAGATTTTTAAATTGCATCACATATTTTGTATTCACAAATATAAAATCATACATTTTTATGTTATTGAAGTGCTTAATTACATCAATCAAATCCCAATTTTTTGTGACCTTTGAATTTCCTTTTTATATTAAACTAATCTTGTATTTTGAGATTAGTATTTTGTATTTTGAAAACAACTTAATCATGGCACATTGCTTAATTCTGTTAAAGCTTATCTAGCATATTTGAATCAAACTTAATAAATGAGGTAGATCATTAATTTTACTTTCTTTCAAAATCCCTCTCTGGTTTGGGTATCATAGTGTTTGGAAGTTGTGCCCTCTTTTTCTGCTCTCTAGAATGTTTTACTCTTGTAGTAAATGAGTTAAGAGTCCAAGTTTCTTGAAAGATTATTTTGGGGCCATGTGTATTCTTAGTGGGATGATATAAGATACTCAGTTTTAACAACTCCATGCTTATAAAATTTTTTAACTTTTCTATTTCTTTCCTGGAACAATTTTTATAAGTTTTAATTTTCTAATATTTATCCATTTTATATAAGCTGTCAAGTTCATTGACATAATTTTGCTCATGAAACAGAGACATCTTTCTATCTCTGAACTCTGTTGTCTGTAGTTATGCCTTCATTTTTTATTCCTATGTATTTATGTTGCCTACTCTTTCTACTTGATTGATTTTTAATTTGATTGGTGTTTACAAAGGACTAGATTTCAACTTTGTTTCTTTTGTACCTTTTCCTATTTCATTATTCTCTCCCTCGCACATATACATACAAATACACACACAAGAAATCCATCTTTAATAATTATTATAAAGTGTTCTGTGATTGGAAAACAATGAGTTTTACAATATTATTCCTAAGTGAATTGCATTAGCAATATAATGTTACATTACTGAAACTGTATTTTGGAGGTCAATATTTATGGACGAATAGGAGTTACGTGTCCAAGGACTAATTATCACTTCCTTGAATATGCACTGATGACTGTTCCATTTTAACATAAATTTCAGAACATATTAATGGAAGTATTTACCCTAAAACATGTGGTTGCAAGTTAACTTTGAAGATAAGTTTTATAATATTTGCACATGGTAGTTAACTTTCCATTTAAATATATAGTTCATTCAAGTGAACATTTTAGAAGCCTAGCTTAGCTAAATATCAAAGTTCATATTATGTGTTTCAGTGATCTCTTTATTATACACATAGAAGAATAAAAGTGAATATTGTATTATTTTTATTAGTTTGCAAGGAAATGCTGATTAGATAGGTCTGCTGTGGACTCCTATACAAAGCATTTTTCATTTTCAAGTTCTTTGAAACTTTCTTTAACTGACATACTAAGTGGCTTTGGCAACTAAGTTAAAAAAAATCTGACTCTGACCTGTGTAACATATGGAGAGCATGTGTTTCTAACGTGATGCTCCATCCTACCCCTTACAAATAGCTTGGTATGTCACAGCTCTAATATGTGTCTGAGCTTTGTCAGTTTTTAAGGGTGAAAACAACCCGTACCACTTCTTCAGCATTCTCTTTCCTTTTGCGTGTGTGGTATTTTGGGTTGAACTCCTGAATTGGAGTGATTTTTAAGACTGAAGCTGTAATTTACTTATGTTAAGATCCTTAGACCTGCAGACAGAAAGGGTAAAAGAGATTTCTGTGTGAGATTTACTCTCTGAGATTATGCCTATTTTGAAAGGCTGCCAAGATTGCTTTTAATGTTCTCAGTGCCTCTAGGGGGATCAGTTAGAATACCTGCTATTCTAAATAGTAGATAATGGTAGAAGAGCAGGATTCAGACCACCAACAATGTTCAACAAGCAAGTATCAGCACAAAACTACGTGCAGAAGATTTGCTTTTAGTTTAATAGGCGTTGATGATAAAACAGTCTTGACAGAAATGTCTTGGGGGTAGGGGATGAAAAACTTTTAGGAGCAAAAAATTCTCAGGTTGGAAATCAAGTCGAATATAAATATATACACAAAAGCACAGGAGAGACAATTGACCTCTGCCTATTTTCTGGGTAAATTTTTGGTAATGTTACATGCAAATAAAAGCATATTAGCTATGCCCAACCATTATCCTCAATATTGTAAGATATGTTTGTGTGACATTTTGAAATGGAAGCAATTTCACAGCAGATAAAATAAGTTAAATAAAATGTATCACTCTCTTATCACAGAGTACTGAACTTTTTTTTCTTTCTGGTTAACATGAGGGTACAAATAACCAGGTCACAATATTTGAATTTGTTAGGTAGAGCCCATCTTCTAGTTGGGTCCCGCACTCAAAAGGTGTGGCATACACCTGTACATTGTGCCCATTAAGTGGGAGCAGACCAGTCTCCCCCATTCTTCCCTCTCCCTCCATCCCTCCATTAAGTTGAATTGAATTTTGTTCCTATGTGGGTTTGTATTAGTCACCTGGCTTCACATTACTCTTGCTTACATTGGATACTTGCTTCTCCATTCTTATAATACTTTACTAAGAAGAATGTGTTGTTTCAACTCCATCCTGGGTAATACAATAGATGTAAAGTCATCATCTTTTTGATGGTTGAATACTATTCCATAGTGTACATGTACCACAGCTTGTTTATCCATTCCTAAGTTGATGAGCATTTAAGTTGTATCCATATCTTGCTGATTGTAAAGTGAGCTGGGATTAACAAGCTAGTGCAAATGTCTTTACGATGAAATGATTTATGTTTTTTTCTTCTGGGTAGATGCTTAGTAGTGGGACTGCAGAGTTAAATGGTAGGTCTAATTTGAGTTCTTTGAGGATTCTCCATACTTCTTAACAAAGAGGCAGTATTAGTCCCACCAGCCATGTAAAAGTGTTCTCCTCTCTCCACATGCACGTGAGAATCTGCAACTTTGGGACTTTGTGATGTAGGCTAATCTTACTGGGGTTAGATGATGTCTCAGGATGGTTTTGATTTGTATTTCTCTGATGATTAGGAACATTGAGCATTTTTCCATATCTTTGTTAGCCATTCATCTGTCATCCTCAGAGAAGGTTATGTTCATGTCTCTTGCCCAGTTATAGATGAAATAGTTGGGTCTTTTTTGTTGTTGATTAATTTGAGTTCTCTATGTATACTAGTTATCAAGTCTTTTGTCAGATTTGTAACAGGCAAATATCTTTTCCCATTCTGAAGTTGTCTATTTGTTTTACTTTTTGTGTCCTTCGCTGTGCAGAAGTTTTTCAGTGTAACTCATTTGTATGTTTTTGTTGTTGCAATTGCCACCAAAATATTTTTCATAAAAATCTTTCCCCAACACCCTCAAGAGCCTTTCCCACACTTTCTTCTAGGAATTTTTATCATTTCATGCTTTAGATTTAAATCTTCTGTCCATCTTTGGTCAATTTTTGTAAGTGGTGAAAGGTGTGGGCCCAGTTTCTATCTTTTACATGTGGTTATCCAGTTCTCCCAGCACCATTTATTCAATAGGGATTCTTTTCCCCAGTGTATGCTTTTGTTTGGTTTATCAAATATCAGTGGCTTTAAGAGACTGGTTTCATCTCTTAGTTTTCTATTTGGTTCCAACTGTCTATGCCTCTGTTTATGTGCCAGTACTGTGCCAATTTGATCACTCTAGACTTGAAATAGCCTAAAGTCTGGTAAAGTGATGCCTCTGGCTTTGTTTTTATTACTAAAACTTGCCTTGGCTATATGGGATTGTTTCCTGGTTTCATACAAAATACAGAACTATTTTTTCCAGTTTTTCAAAATATGTTGTTGGTATTTTAATGGGGATGGCATTGAATCTGTAGATTGTTTTGGGTACTATAGACATGTTAATAATGTTGATTCTTCCCAGCCAGGAGCATGGTATGTTCTTCCATTTGTTAATATCTTCTGCTATTTCTTTTCTTAGGGTATCATACTTTTCTTTGTAGAGGTCCTTCATCTCTTTTGTTAGCTATATTCCCATGTATTTCATTTTCTCTGAAGCTACTGTGGAGGGAATTGTGTCTTTGATTAGCTTCTTGACTTGGGTGGTTACACCATAGATATTACTGTATTTCTTTTTTCATTTTCTTAGTTTTTTTTTCTTTTTTTTTTTTTTGAGACAGAATCTCAAGCTCTTCTCCTGAGTAGAGTGCAGTGGCATCACAGCTCACAGCAACATCAAACTCTTGGGCTTAAGTGATTCTCTTGCCTCAGCCTCCCAAGTAGCTGGGACTATAGCCCACCACAATGCCTGGCTATTTTTTGTTTTTGTTGTTGTTGCAGTTGTCATTGTTGTTTTAGGAGGCCCAGGCCAGGTTTGAACCAGCCCGCCTTGGGTGTATGTGGCCAGCGCCCTACCCACTGAGCTATGGACGCCACCATTTCTTGATCACTTCCAGGAGTCTTGTGGTTGAGTCTCTCGGGTTCTCTAAGTATAAGCTTGTGTCATCTGCAAAGAGTGAGAGTTTGACCCCATTTGGATGCTCTTTATGTCCTTCTCTTGCCTGATTGTATTGGCTAGAACTTCCAATACTATGTTGAAGACTAGTGTTGATAGAGGAAATTCCTTGTCTGGTTCCAGTTATAAGTGGAAAAGCTTTAAGTTTTACTACCTTCAGTATGATATTAGCTGTGAGTTTGTTGTAGGTGGCTTAAACCCTTTTTAGAATAATGCCATCTTTGCCAGTATTCTTCAGTGTTCTGGTTAGAAAAGTAAGCTGAATTTTATTAAATAACTTTTACTGCATCTATTGAGAGAATCTTATCATCTTTGTTTTTGTTTCTGTTGATATGGTGAATTACATATATGGATTTGCTTATGTTAAACCAGCCTTGCATTCCTGGGATGAAACCTACTTGGTCAAGATGTATAATTTGCTTAATGTGGAGCTATGGCTAAGGTTTTACTCTGTATTTTTGCATCTATATTCATTAAGAAGTTGGTCTGTAGTTCCCCTTTTTAGTTGGATCCCAGCGTACTGAATTTTAAGAGCTTATCTACAGTTCAGAAATGTAAAAGATGGGAAAGTAATAATTTGGGAATTGTGAAAAATTCAACATTAGAGTTGTAATAGTCCTATTTGAAATATTAATTTAAATATATTCTTTATAAGATATGTAATCAATTTGGGTTATAAGTTAACTTTAATTTTGCTGTGATTTTGAGAGTAAGATTTCTAGAATAAACTTCCAAAAATAGCTTCTTATCAACCTACTGCTTGTCAAATCTTGAGTGGATTCTTTTCTCCGCCAATACAGGTTCTCTTGCGCTTCCTAGTTCTTCTGTCCTTTCAGTATTATTCTTCACTCTGTCCTTCTGTTATATCCTACTCCCCTTTACTCTGGTCTTTTCACCTGTTCATACACCTGTTCATAACTATGTTTTTCATATTGCTACCTCTTTTACAGGCATCTAGATGGGTAGTAACATAGTCATTATCACTGCAGATTAATACTCTACTTACCTTTAAATGTCCCTTATGAATTGCATATTTCTAACAATATGCTTCTGTCTAACAATTTCAACCTCTTTCTATCCCAATAGAAAGTTTTTACAGATGTCAAGTGTCAGTTGGCCTTTTCATACCTGAGTCTCTGGGCTGGCCACAATTATAACTGCGGCTAAGGTTTTTGACAATCTTTCCTCTTGCATTACCTCACTCTTTTTGTATTGTTACAAGATCTCAGTTGCTTTATCTCAGTACTATTTTATTCCCTTTAACATTACTCCCCAAATTTCACCTTACTTCAAAGACCTATGACACATTCATACCAAAGTATGAATTACTGATGACAATTTATAGAAACATACACTCCAAGAGTTGTATTAGAGGATAGGCCTGTATGATGAACTAATGCATTTTAGCATAAGCAAAGTATAAATGAAGATAGATTTTTTAGGGCAGGAGGCACTGCCCTATAAGCACAAACATTTATTCTTCCAGCCTACTTTATGTCATGGTATAAGTAATGATTTTTAGCTTAAATTTTTCTTTCATATCTACATAATCTGCATGTGTGTCTTTTTCAAAATTTGCAAAAAAGTTAATTTTATTTGGTTTTCTATTGTTAACTGTCCATTTTACCATTACTAAAAATAAGCCATATACTATTTCCAGTATAAGATTAATATTAAAAGTATCTGAAGCATTTTTTGTACTATTTCATAACAGCTCTCTCAAAAATTATTGGCTTACCCTCAAAAATATGACACCTTCCCCTTGTTGGTCATTGCATCCTTCTTTTCAGCACGTTATTTGCACAGGATTGTGGTGCAAGGTAGAGGGCGAGACAGAATGTAGAACCAAACTAGATCCACCAATGGATGGAACTGATTGTGACCCTGGTAAGGTAAGTCTTTTGTGTCACCTGAATTTAATAAGAATGCTATTGAATTTTCTCTTGCCAATTACATATGGATCCATTTTAACACTGATGGAATGATTTCAGTATATACATAAATACTAGCATTTCATCCATTCTAACTTTTATATGTTTTTTAAATCCATGTTATTTTGTTAATAACAACATAGTGGTTTTAGTTGTTGTTGATTATGATCATGAACCTACAGAGTTCGGTACCAGTATTACTTTAACAACAACAACAACAAAAAACACTGAATTTATTTAGTTTACATTTTAAATTAAACAAATGTAAAATAAGCATAAATAACAGCCAAAGTGATAAAAATTTCTCAAAAGCCATGAATCTTTTCAAGTAAAATATTGTCTCAGGGGAGCAACTGAACATACCTTTTCCTCCTTAAGGAAATTTGTAGGTTAGCAAATATTCGTCTATGTAGTTAAATTGACTGTGGTTCATAAGGACATAGGAATTTATTACTATCCATTTCCAGATCAAAATTATTGCTACTGCAAATAATTTTCCTTCGAAGATTTTAAGTAGATGTATCTTATATGTATTTATAATATGGTTAGTTTAATCAAATATAGCAGGTCAATAATTTACCAATTTGGATGCTATGAGGGGAAAGCAGAATGGTGATCACTCACTTCACTTATTAATTATATGATCAGAAGATCAGAAACCTTGCCTCTGAAGAGCTTGAGTGTTTATTACATTTGAAAATAGTAATGTAAAGTATCTTTAAGTTACTTCTTTTCATTTCTTGAGGAAAAAAATGTGGTATGTTAGTTTAAAAACACATTCATTTGAAAAATGGATGGAAATCTAGAAAATATACTTTTAGAAAATTGTTCTACACACGGATATACACAATCATATTCACACACACACAGATGCTTATGTAAGGATGAAGTTTGCAATGGTGAAAATGGGAAAAAACAAAAATATCCATCAGGGGAGGAATGATTACAGAGTGGCTATTAAAAAACAGGTAGACACATAAATATTAATATGAATAGATTTACAAGACATGGCTGTTAATACATAAGCATGTGATAAAACAGATACTTTATAACACGTTATGAATTTAAGGAAAATGAAAACATGCATGGTATATATTTTTAAGCTCAAAGAACAAGATTTGAAAATATAAACTCCAAACTGTAAGTAGTAGTTATCTTTTGGGAGGGCAGTGAAATTGATGAATGGGAGTAGGGCAATGGGAGGGTAATGGTACTTTTCTACAGACATTTCTGGATTATTTGACATAAGCAAAAACGCCTATATTTTATTTAATTATAAAAAGAAAAAAAATCGTTTTAAATCCAAAGTATAAAAAAGGACTAGAAATGTTTTATCAGTTTCAACTATCAATAAGAAAATGGTTCCTCAGAGGGAACATCTGTGAAATAGCTGTCAGTTGTGTACAGATTGTGCCAAATATTTTTCTATGAGCTTAATAGAGCATCAGAATTTGAATCTGTTTTATTTTTTTTAATTATACACAGAAGTGTAACAATGTGTGTATATCAGGCAAACCTCAAGATATTATGCTGAATAATTTACTGCTTGAATCTTAAAACTGCACCATCAATAAGTTTCATCATCCCTGAAACCCCAAAGCAGCAATACTCAGAGATAAGCAAACATTCTGAGTCCTCAAACATTACATAACCATTCATCTTACTTAGTTCTTCTTTAGCAGTATAAAATCTCTTCCTTCTTATTTTCTGGTATCCCGATTATTTTACACTATTAATTTTTTCCTACCCATATTTCTGAGAATAATTTGCATTTATGAGAGCTCCAAAATAAACGTTTTTTTTATCAGCAATCAAAACTATAAATACTCATCAAAAATAAAATGTTTTATTTCCCTGTAATCATAGTAATGATACTCTTTTAGAGGTTCTATAGTGTTTTGTATATTGAAATAACTGATGAACCTCTCAGTTTTTCAGTCCATGTGGGTTCCATCAAATATCCATCTGTTCCAGCTGTTGTAGGAGCCATCATGAAAATAGCTTCCAGCAGTCTGCTGTTGTGTGCGGTAGTGCTAAAATATTGGAATGCTTGCAACCTTGCACTAGACACTGCTGGCTTGGCCTATTGCAAACCAAGAAACAAAGCTTCAGATTCTGTCATTTATAACACTCTGGTGATGTCAATCTAGTTCATCTAAGAATATAGTTAAGTCTGAGAAAGGGCCTATAGAATTCAGTGATTGAGATGATTTTGAAGATAGAGCTTTACGTGCTATTTACAAATAATATTTTCTGTTTATTGACCTTTTCTATTTATACTATCTTTTTAAAAATCATCTTTCAATTTATAATACAAAAAATATGGATTCATATTTCACAGAAATTAAAAAATTGGTAAATGCATCTATATTGTATGTACAGTATTTGATAGGAATGGGAAGAAGAGAAAACAAAAATAAATGCCAATTTAATAGAATTTAGACAGGTCAGAAGGTCTTTATGTAATATATTTAGTTGTTTGCTTCCTAAATGGGGATCCTTGAAATGACCATCATATCTTGTCATGGAAAGTAATGGAGACTGTCTTAAACTAATAGTTGTCATGTGCTTGTACAGAGAACTTCTTGCCTTTTTTCCTCTTTACTCTTCTACCAGATATATACAAGATTTGATCAGAGAATGATCAGGCTTCTGTGACATTTTCGGGGATCTCTTTCAATTACATGATTTCATGAGCTTCTTAGACATGTCCACTGAAAAATTCTGGAAAATATAAACATAATCTTTTTATTAGGGCAGGTACATTTCCAGAAATAGTCTATATTTTCCTTTGGCATTTTTATAATGCAAGCTGAACTAGTAGACAAGTTTTGAGTGTTTTAAACCCTGTGTAATATCTTTTTTTTAGACCAAAAAAATGCAAATGTTGTATGGAACAAAGCATATTGCTAGAAAGCTTCTGGCAAGTATCATTAAAATCTTTTTATTATGTGAATCCAATAAAATGTATTGTATAATCATTCAAATGAAATTAACGCTTACCTCAGTGTTGAGGCATAGAACCACCTAGAAGACACAAAAGCAGGGTGCTGTAGTTTCATGCAGAGATGCAAAATTACAACCTTTAAGCATTTATTCTCTTTCTTTAAATTTCACTGATTTCTGTATGAAAATTAGCTTGCAGATCTGTTTTCATTTCTTTTCATCTGCCAGGTGTGATTTAGTTTATATGATGTAGAAGTCTGGCTGCCATTCCTCCCTGAATATTTTTACACGTAGTCTGCTATGAACTCCAGCCCCAGTCTTTCAATGCCAGCTTATTGCTAATGGGTAAAAAGCTATGACATGGACTCTGGGAAAAATAAGCACCCTTCAAGTAGGTCAAAACAATGGGACCAATTACAGGCTGACCACTTTCTCATTGGATTTTTTCTCCATGATTGGCATAACATTGTTAAGACCTTAAAACAAGTAAGTATTATAACAGTTTCACACATTTTTTTCCCCTTCGATTTCCAATTTTTAGACTGTGTCTTTGTACAAACTTCAATTTAATTAATGGCAATTTCAGCAAATTGATACATGCTCGAGTTGTTGAAGTTAACTTTGTCTTTCAAACTTATATTTAAAATATTTTGAGTCTAAAAGAGGTTGAATTTCAATGCTGACAATGTTAAAAAATCTACAGGGGCCATTTTTTTTTTCTTTCATGAGATAGAGTCTCACTTTGTCGCTCTTGGTAGAGCACAGTGGCATCATAGCTCACATCAACCTCAATCTCTTGGGCTCAAGTGATTATCTTGTCTCCGTCTCCCAAGTAGCTGGAGCTACAGGTGTTTGCCACAACACTCAGCTATTTTTAGAGACAGAGTCTCGCTCTTGCTCAGGCTGGTTTCGAACCTGTGAGCTCAGGCAATCCACCTGCCTCGACCTCCCAGAGTGCTAGGACTACAGGCCAATTTTTTTATGACATATTAAAGTAAACTATTAACTGAGCCCAAACAAAACCATATAGCATACTCTTCTAAATTCTCTCTTCTAGCAACAATAATAAAAACATACATTATTAAAACAAATTATAAATCTGTCAGCAAAGATCAGAAAGAACAAAATTTTGGCTAGATTTCTGAAAACTATTATTGATAACATTAATGTCATGATACCTATAATAATTTGTTCTTCTTATTATTTAATCTATATTAGGTTTTTAATATGATCTCTAAATTGTGCTTAGTGTTTCATTGAACCCCTGCAGAAGGTTTGCTCAGTAACTACGATTATTCTTCACATTTTGAAAATGAACAAGCTAAGTTTCAGAGCATTTCTGTGATTTCCTCAAAGTCCTATTTAAATCATGTCACCCTTAAGTGCAAATTTAGATCTAGAAGGATCACTAGTCTAAATGTTCCTAATGTTACTTATTATTCTCAACATGATTTTGTTCTCTTAAACTTGTTTCCTATGAGTATTACCTCTCTGATTTTCAAGAATAAGGATTATATTTAACCATCTGTCTGCTGACTCGAAGCAGTTGTTCCTGTGAGATCATAAAAATAGTTTTACAGGGTTTTTTTAAGTTAATAAGAAAAATTTGACAAGATTTCTTTCCTTTCCCATTATCTTTCCCAGGCATCCAATAAGCTACAGAATAATGGGGAGGAGGATGACAGTATCAGAGTCTAATTGCCCAAGTCTTTCAAACAAATCTTGGCTTTCAGAAGAAAGCTTGCTATCATATTAATGGTTGAACTCGATGGAAACACTTTCAGAAATAAAAGATAGTATAAAGGGAAATGCTAAAATTAAATCTTTTTTTTTTTTTTTTTTTTAATTACAAGGGGAAAGAGTATCCTGAATGCCTGGCATTTCAAATCAAAAGTGCTAAAATTTCTGCTTGGGCATAGTTGTAGAAGTACATTTATCTCTTGTTTTCCTTTCTCATATATAACTCAGCACTTTCCCTATTCCTTTCAATGACAATCTGCTTCTTAGGATGTGTTAGTTTTTCTTTTCCATTTTCAAATTCCCTCCCCATCGTCTTTGCCCTGTCTCCCTTCCATAGTACACACACTGACTTCTCAGGGCCGGACTCATAAATACCTGTGCACTGCTTTCATGATGAGACTGTATGATTGATGTGTCACAGGACTGTGAGAACTGGACCATTGTATGATGACTAAGACAGTGAACAAGTGCCAACTTTATTTTTGGTCTTTTAAAATTCTGTGTGTTTTGGGCTCTGGTAGATTTGATTATAACTGCAATTCCAGTGACTGTATAGACCAGTAAATGATTTTCAGTTGTGCCCCGATTTGTTCACCTAAGACATAACTTTTGGAATAGTGGTGTAAGGCTGGAGAGTGTACCAGCAGGACCTCAGCACCCGAACACCTGGCTGGAGAGTGGAGCCTGTGGAGTCCCTGTAGCCGAACTTGCAGTTCTGGGACCAGCAGTCGAGAGCGCAGATGTCCTGGGTAAACTCAAAGTTCCTGGCCTGGGGGACATGGGGGAGGGCACTTTGTTGTTGTTCAATTTTGAAATGCAAAGGTTTTACTCATAGAGCATTTTGGTAAAAGGTGAAAGATTTATACGATCTGAAGAGAAACCAGAGTATGATAGAGCATGTTGGGAAGCAAAACTCTATTCCACTTTGGAAAACTGTTTCCCTAAATTATTTCTTTTTACATAAAAATTGTCTTTAAGAAGAAAATCGACACCAACCCTTCTAAGAATAAATAAGGAAAACTATAAACAGTGATTTCTTGAATAAATCAAATGAAACCTATAAAAAGAGCAAGAGATAGATATCCAAAAAATTAAAAGAGGCTCAACTCTTTGAGCCTGTAACTCAGTGCCTGTAACTCAGTGTTTAGGTGCTGGCCCTTACACTGAGGCTAGGGGATTTGAGCCTGGCCCAAGCCGGCAAACAACAATGACAACTACAACAACAAAAAATAGCCAGGTATTGTGGCCTGTGCCTGTACTCCCATCTATTTGGGAGGCTGAGGCAAGAGAATCATTTAAGCCCAAGAGTTTGAGGTTGCTACGAGCTGTGATGCCACAGCTCTCTACCCAGGGCGACATAGTGAGAATCTGTCTCAAAAACTGAAAAAATAAAAAACTAAATGCACATTTAAAGGACCTAGGAGAAGAGCAGGAAGATGATAGGACTTTAGATGAGAACAAAATTAATGGTAAGAAAAGCTAAAACTAATAAAAAAAATTGCTAAGCCCATACAAATGGGGATTATTACAAGATCAGATTGTTTAGTGCCATCACTTCTAGGGAAGTGTGAGAAAAATCATTTCAGCTTGAGTGCTTTCACTATAGGGGTGGAACTCAGTGACACAGTTCTTTCCATCACAAGCAGTTTTAAAGAATTTATAGGAAAATCTTTCAGTGATACTAAGAACCAAACTTCTTCATGAGAATCTAAAGACTTTCTCTTTTGTCTCCAGCCTCTTCCCTTTACTCCTCTATTTTCATAAGTTGGCTCTGATTCCTCATGTATTTAGAAGGCACATGGAACAAGAATTAGAAAAAATATATAGATTTTACAAAACAAACGTGTGGATTTCATCATTTAATGTGTCCAACTTCTTAAAAGTAGATATAACATAAAGGTTTACACATTAATAATAGAATGACTTTTAATTAAAAATGAATAGTTAATATAAAAAAAGACAAGATAAAAATGACTATTTATACTATCTTTTCTAGGTTAGGTTCTGAAGCAAGGGATTGTAATGGTCCCAGAAAACAATACAGAATATGTGAGAATCCACCTTGTCCTGCAGGTTTGCCTGGATTCAGAGACTGGCAATGTCAGGCCTATAGTGTTAGAACTTCGTACCCAAAGCATGTTCTTCAATGGCAAGCTGTCTTGGATGAAGGTATGACCAACCAAATTGCCAATTTTTTTTTTCCCTGAAGATTGTTTTGTTGTTGTTGTTGTTTTATTTCAGATTAATATGAATTACACATGATCGGATTACACTATTTGCATTTGTAAGGATAATGTCTGAGTTTCACCACCCTCTTAATTAAGTATCCATGTAGGTTTGCAAAGTTATTTTTTGGATTATTATCCAAATATTTCTGAACTTCATTTCTTTCTGCCTTTACTTCTAATAACCACAAGCATGGACAAAAGTATATTTTTAAAAATGTGAAATAATACTAAAGTACCTATTAAAACTACTAACATTAAATAATAGGGATAACACCACATACTGACGAGGATGGGGAGGACATTGCTGGTAGGAATGTACAGTTTGTCAGTTCCTTAAATCATCAAAAATGAACTTACTGTATACAATGTGGAAACTGAACTCCTGAGTGATGGACTATTATTCAGGAATAAACAGAAACAAACTTTTGACACAGGCCACAGCTTCATGGATCTCAGAAAATTATGCAGAATGAAAATGTCAATGTCAAAATGTCACATTTGTGATTCCATGTGGTAAAAATCTTGAAGTGACAAAGTCATAGAGATGAAAATTTAACTAGTGATCACAGGTGTTGGGGATGCTGGTACTGATGGGTATTGCTGTAAAGGGATAGCGTGACGAACATCTTCATGCTTATGGATTGGTGTGGTATCTTGTGCAATGGTTGCACAATCTGCATTGTGATAAAATGGCATGAAACTATATGCACATGTACCAAAGCCAATCTTCTGTTTTGCTGTTGTATTATAGTTACTAAGGTGTCACCATCAGGGACATTGAATTAAGGGCAAATGGAGCCTCTCTTCACTATTTTTATAACTTCCTGTAAATCTTTAATTCAAAATAAGAAGTACTAAAAAGATTATATGCTGTCTTATTAGTTAAGAGTTATAATACTTGCCTCTGGTGAGTGGGCTGTGGGTTTGAGTTGCAGTTATCAAAAGTGGCGATAGGTTCTTTGAGTTCATTGTCCCTGATGGCGCTAGTCCCTCTTCTGATTCTTGAGCTTTCCATTATTCCAGTAACACTTCTGTCAGCAGCCTGAACTGCACTGCATCTCAATGTCACTGCATCCAGCTGAGGAAACCCTTTTCCCAGTGTAGCATCTGCATACAAACAGTAATGGAAGCAGCCAAACAACAGGGCAGATTGTCCCACTAGAAATGGGAGAAAATATAACAGGCATCATATGGTTGCCTTCTTATCTCTTGCATTAAAACATTTTAGCCCAATATAAGTCAATCAGTCTGCTTTTTCCTATATGGCAGAATTTTAATTCCTCCTTGCCAAAGCCAGTCTCTGCACCTGTGCCCTGGATGCCATCCGCATCTTCCCTCTTCAGATATCTTCCTCATTATCCTTCCTTTCTCTTGTATAATCTCTTCTATGTTACATCATTCACATTCAATTTTCTAACATATTTAGGATTCTTCTGCTCAATCACACAAGCCTTCCATGGAGCTCATAGCCATCTTGAACTGGTGAGCCTACTCTTTACTTTCCTCGAACCCCATTTCCTAGCTTTTTGTTTCCTTCCCTCTAAAATAGATTCCACAAAAACAAATCTCCCACACTGTCATCAAGGAGTCTCGTGGAAAGTACACCTAATGATTAGTTTCCCATGTTCTTCTTACTTGGCCCTCGAGTAGATATGATTGACCATCCATTAGATCTTGAAACACTCATGTGCTTTGGTTTCCATGGTACAATAAAGACCTGGCCTTCCTACTAAACTCTGTCACATTCTTCTGCCTAACCCAGATGCTATTTTGTTTTCACTCTATATTTTCTTCTTAGGTGATCTCATCTATTCCTGTGACTTTAGATATACAAGTAACTCATGAATTTATATCTTCAGCCAGATTTTTCATTTGATCTCCAAACTCCTATGTATAACTGCCTGCTTGATACATAGTGTAGCCACTTGAGTATCTGCAAACTTAAGACCACACTCATGATCTGAACCCTCCTTTTTCATGTCCATTTGGTACTTCCTAACTTTTCAATTGCACAAACTTAAATACCAAGCTTGTTAGGGTATTGTTGCACCCTGCTCTTTTCACCTTCTCCTGCTTTTATCTCCATTGTTCCTTTTTGTAGTCTCCTATAGGGCCAGGCCAACTTCCATTCCAGCCCTCAGATGAATTTCCCCTCTGATTTATGGGCCCTTATACTAGCTAGTTTCTTGGCATAATAATTTTTTCTTCTCAAGCTTTGATTTTTCTCTCTACTTATTTACCTTGAAAATTTTTACTGATTTTTGGACTCAGTTCCTCTAGGAAAAAAGAATTCCTTTTATCTTCCAAATTGAGTATGTGCCCTTTCTAAGTACCCCACAAATACCCTGTAATAGCACATTTTAGTGTGCCTGTATTTTCTCGAATACATGTATCCGTTCCTCAGGTACCATCTGGTGTGTATTATACTTCTGATAAATATTTGCTAAATAAATTTGAAAATACATACCTTTTTATTGTAACAATATACTCGGTATGACACTTCACGTCCTGAAAATCATCACTTGGTTATTTGAATGTTAATTTATCTCCACTTCTAAATGGCTGTAAGAATTAACAATGTTAAGTTCATTTGAAACCTATTTATTTATATGTGAAATAAGAGATAGAAAACAGATTTTCTCCAGATTAGAAGAAAATCAGGTTTGGATGAGTGTCAATTTAGAGCATTAAAGCCATTGTAAATCACTATTAGGAAAGTTCTCTACTTTTAGAAAGTGAAGTTTATCATCAAAGTGATCTGCAATAGCTATTTATATAATTAGCACACTAGCATTTTTGATAATTTTGCAGCACCTATCAATCAAGCTCATCAGTCTGTATGATGGATAAAATATCCAGCTAGCCTGCTGGTATTTATAGCACTGAAATGAAAATATGTGATTTAAAAAAATACTCAAGTCTTAATACCATATGACACCTTAAAATGCAAGTGACTGTACCTATTATTCATATATGATAAATGAAGCTGGGCATAGAATTAAATAGAGACTATCAATGCAGTAGTGAACATTTATTTTTAGAGAAAAAAGATGCATGGCTTCATCATTCAGGTATTTCATATACTCTGAGTGTGCTGCAATTTGGCTGAAATCCATGTCTAATGCATATCTTGGAAAGGGTTGGTCTCTTAAATCAAGACAGAACCTGTCTGCCAAGTATGGCATGTTACAAGGATCAGTGCAGTGTCACAGTCCTGGGGACAGGAAGGAAGACCAGTATCAAATGTTTATGTCATCTGTAAAGCTAAAGTAAGTGGAGTGCAGTGGCAATAATGTTATAAAAGGTGAAATAGAAAATTTTTTATCTGAAATATTGTTTGGAATGTGTATGGAATTTTCTTGGAGACTAACTCCTTTCAACATTATCCATATATCTGGTTTGCTCCTCTCTTCAATGAAAACTCCAAAATGAAAATTATATATACCACTTTTAAAGTGTTGCAATTGCAGCAGCGATTTTTCAGTCCAAAGATATGACATAGTAAGCAGTCACTGAATAAACATAACCTACTTTGAGGTGTGAGAGCACATTGAAATGCTTTATTGCAGCTTGTAATGGCAACTTAAAGGAAAATTTCAAAACCATGCACATCAAAGGCCATGTGCCAACTCCCCAGAATTGTTCAAAGCAGTATTCAGAAGCCACATGCGAAAACTGTTTCAAATGTTCAATTCTAAAGGCTCATTTAACTGTCTGTCTTAGCTTTGCAAAGTGATACCCTGTTCCGTGCCTCTGGCTGTTATTTGGTATTTATAGAATCCCATCAGCATACGTGGAACTTTACTGAAGACATAAGGGAAGATCAGTGTCAGAGACTATAAACTATTTTCCATTCTATTTATACAACTTAATAAATAGTAAAGGACTTGACTGGTGTCAAGCCAGTAGAGTAGTAATGTAGTACGGAAATAACACTGAAGTTTCAGATTTGGATAATTGTACTACTGGTGTTACCAAATACTATAGCTCCTCTGTAGAAAGCTTAGAAATAGAAACAGCACTTTAAAAATATATTGCCACTTTTTGAACCTAAGAAGCAAGTGTTTTAACCACAACCACCCTACTTTACTTCTCAATGAGCCACTTAAAAGACTGCTAGCCATGCAAGAATGCTTTACATCAGTGGTTCTCAACCTTCCTAATGCTGCCACCCTTTAAAGCAGTTCCTCATGTGGTGACGCCCAAACATAAAATTGTTTTTGTTGCTACTTTGCTACTGTTATGAATCGTAATGTAAATATCTGATATGCAGGATGTATTTTCATTGTTACAAAGGTGTCGTGACCCACAGGTTGAGAATCACGGCTTTAGATGGAATGATGTTTCTCTCCCTAGATATTATATGCACTGGCATGCTGGCAAGGGTTGTGTCCTCACTAGCACATCAGCAATTGCACAGAACCAGGGATATTCTCATGGGATTGTACTGCGTTTCTAAGCATCCTACTGATAGAAAATCTTATAAGATTTGCTCATCTTACAGGTTCTTCCTTCTGCCTTTAATAATATTTCAGTGAGAAAATGCCAATAGCATTAGTTAAAGAATGAGTGTATTGAAATTTGGAAATAAGACAATAAGACATCAAAGAAGATTTCTTGGAGAAAGTAAATGTTACCTAGAACTTAAAAATAGGTAGGCGCACGGCCTACAGACACATGAAGAAATGCTCATCATCCTTAATGATCAGAGAAATTTTATAATTCTTGATGAAATACTTTTTCCCTTGCTGTTAAGATCCAAATCTTTCAAGTTGACTGTCAGTGGGAGTTTAAACACTTAAAAAAATTAAGTCTTAATTGTAATTTTTAATTAAGTCTTGAGGAAACTTAAACACCCTAAATTATATGTGAAAACTGAAATTTTCATGTTTCTTTGAAAACCTCTTCTGAGCTAGTAAAGAGTCTTCACAATTTTCAGCAGAATATTGTTAAGTTTATGTTATCTGTTGGGAAATGCTTAAGAAGTCATAATTACATTTAGAATTACCTGGTAATTCTACACACACACACACACACACACACACACACATATATATATATATATATATATATATATTTTCCCTCTTGTGACTTATTCCTCATATTTTCATATTTCATCTTTTCTGGGTTTTGCCTCTTGGATTGCTTGATTTTTTTTTGCTTTTATTATTATTTTTAAATGACATAATTATTACACATATTTATGAGATAGAGTGATATTTGAATACATATATACGATGTATAATGATCAAATCAGGGCAATTAGTATATCCATCCCTGAAATATTTATCTTTTTGCATGTGTAGGGACCTTCAAAATTTTCTTGTCTAGCTATTTGAAATATATAATAAATTGTTGTTAATTCCAGTCACCTTACAGCACTGAAGAACACTAGAATGTGTCCCTCCTATCTCCTTGTACTTTTGTATCTGTTAACCACCTTTTGCTTCTTTCCCTCTTCCCTCTGCTCTGTCCCACCTCTAAAAACCGCTATTCTACTCTGTACTTTTATGAAATCAACTTAGCTTCCACACGTGAGCGTCAACATGCATTCCTCATCTTTCTGTGCCCAACTTATTTCAATTAATGGGAGGTACTCCCAGCTCACCCATGTTGCCATAAGTGACAAAATTCCCTGGGCTTTCTTTGATGAGAAACTTTTTTATTACAGATTCAATCTCACTACACATAATTGGTCTGTTTATGTTTTCTGTTTCTTCTTGGCTTAATCTTGGCTCAATTTTCTTTGGATATGTCCAGGAATTTATTTATTTCTGCTAGATTTTCTAATTTGTTTGGCAGATAATTGCTTTTAATAGTCTGTAATAATCCTTTGTATCTCTATGGTATGAATTGTAATGTCTCCGTTTTTGTTTCTGATTTCGTTTGGATCCTTTCTCCTTTTTTCTTGGTTGGTCTATCTAGCTAATGTTTGTCAATTTTGTTTATCTTTTAAAAGAGCTTTTTGCTTTTAATTTTTTTTAGTATCTATTTTATTTCATTCTCTTGTGATCTTGTGAGAGAATTAAAACTCTTCTAATTTTTTGTCTGCCCTTATGCAACCAATTGTGCTTCCTCAAGTCAAGGCTCTCAGACATTTGTTTTTCCTAATTATCACATGCAACAAATATCTAAAATTACGGTCAAAGTTTATCTTCATTATTCACCTTAGTAATACATATTAGGTATAAAGGACCTCAAATAAAGTAAATACTGAAAATCTGCCATCTGATATTACTGTGATCTCTTGGAGTCTGTGGCAGTTTTAAAACATGGCTGCAAACTCTTTGACACTCCTCTTAGTGAGTCCTGGAGTCTGCAGCAATCCTCTTAAAATCTGGTGAGGTTGTGACTGCTTTAACCAATAAAATACAGTGGAAATGACACTCCTAAAGCTGTCCAAAAATAAAAGCCTTTGTTTGTTTGTTTGTTTGTTTGCCTTAGTCACTAGAATGTTTCCTGTTATAGTCCTTACCCATCATAATTAACAGTCCTCCCCCTTCCCCCCTAAAAAATGGCTTAAGAAGAGAAAGCATAAAAAAATTACTTAATTGAAGTTTCACATGATACTGGAGACTTCAGAAATAAGTCCCACAGACTCCGGGAAAAATGTCTAATTTTATGTTTAGACTGGATGAAGAAAGGGCAGCTATGTAGAAATGTGATCAGACAAAAGGGAATGATCTAATGAAGCTGGACTGAGTGATCAGAAGAACCCTGTGCAGCTTCTCAGTTTCTCTGCATGGCACTCCGTCCCCTTGGACACGGGGCAGGAACCCTCTGGAATGAAGGTCTGATCACCTACTGTTGGGCAAGTTAAGTCAGAGAACTTCTTTATGGCATGCCAAGGGTAGAGTAATATTTTTCCATTTTATAGATGACTTTGGGAGAGGGGTGTTCTACTTTCTATGGCCTGGTTTGAGGGAAGATGGGGAGCAGAAGAAAGAAGTGAGGAAGATGGTCACTGAAAAGGAAAAATTAAAAATTTCAGGATCCCCCAAGCCTCTTTATTCCAAAAGGGATAACTGAGTCACAAGTGCACTGTCATCCTCTCCTCAATGAAGCTCAAGGGCCCTCTTTTAAGAAACAAGAGGGCTTAAAAAATGACTAAACTGGAGTTTTTGTTTTGTTTTGTTCTCAGTGGACAGGGTACTAGAAGGAGAAAGGAAGCTTGGCTGGGAAGGTGGTCTGGCACATGGATAAGCCTACTGATTACAATCCTCAGAAAGGTGTTGTTATTCAGACCTTTAAGAGTGTCTGATTCTCAGCAAACCTGTCCCAGAGCATGTAGCCAGGGTCTGGATGCATCTAACAGAGATTCTCTACAGATGCAAATTTTTCCTCCAGACTCCCCAACTAGACAGCCTGATTGATAGCATTATTCCTGTTTGCCTGCAGCCACATAAAATTATTTCAAAGACATCTTTCTGAGGGTAAAATATTTCTTATTTCCTTCAGCCCTACATAAAAACCTTTAAGATATACAGTCCCTATAAAATGTGTGCACGTCAGTTATAACCTTAGAACTGTAGCCCAAGTAAACTCTTCAACGTAGATTATGAGTTTATCTCCACGGATGCAAACCAAAGAACAGATTTTATCATTCTTTTGCCCACCCTGGAAAGATTACAACATTGACTATTTCTTCCACCCCTCTGCTTTGAATGTTCATTTTACCTTATGGCGATTTACTGAGCACCAAATAGAACTTCATGAGAATACTATCAGTTGCCTCACTGCTCACCTCCTTTACCCATCCCTTATTCCTGTGCACCCCTTTTTCCTATAAATGAGAAGATCTCAACCTCTTCTATGGAGAGCCCAGTCCATAAGAGATGTTTTGTGTTTCTTTCCACACCCACACCATGTGTTTAGAATCTTGCCTTAATAAACCTTAATTGAATGAGACTTTCATTTTCAGTCACTTATTATTTTAATTAATATCACAAAGAGATTTTGCTCCTGAGGCCTTTCCAATATCCTTCAGTTCAAAAGTCTCAGCATGCCAAAGCCTCATGTTCAGGGTGTTGTTTTCTGAACCTCAAACAACTTCTTTGCACTGAGCTTGCCAGGAATATTGAGTGTCAAGGAAAATTACTGTTTTCTAATGTGCGGGTTTATCCTTTCCCTAGAATGAAGCCTTTCTCAAGGCCACACTTCACAGTACAAAGCCAATAATGAGGTGATCAGAAAGATGGCTGAGCTGGGGGGACGCATAGTACAGTGATAGAGGGCACAGGCTCTAGCTTCAGACTGCCAGTTGGTTTGCTTCTTGACTATATAACATTTGTTATGTAAACTTTCATAAGTATACTAACCTCTCTGTGCCATGGTTTACCCACCTACAAAATGGAGATAGCAAGATTTTTCTTAGAGTTGGTATTAGAATTAAGTAATATACACCCCATACATGGCACATAGTCAAACATTTAATACATGTTTGCTATTAATATTACTCCTGAGAGATTTCTCTCAGTAAAATGTTGTAACCTTGGGGTTTCTGGATACCATGGATTAGCTGTGAACTTCAAAATAAAGAAAACTGAATTAGTTAGCAATCCCATCAACGGTGTGTAAGTGATCCTTTTTCCCTGCACCCATACCAACATCTGAAACTTTGGGATTTTGTGATGTGGATTATTCTCATTTGGTTTAGGTGATATCTCAAGGTGGTTTTGATTTGCATTTCTCTGATGCTTAGAAATAATGAACATTCTTTCATGTATTTGTTGCCCATTCTTCTATCTTCTTCTTGGGAAAAGATTCTGTTCATTTCTCTTACTCAGTGATTAATTGGGTTGGGTGCTATTTTCTTGTTGATTTGCTTAAGTTCTCTATAGATACTGGTTATTAGCCCTTTTGTCAGATTCCTAACATGTTCAAATGTTCATAGCAGCTCAATTATAATTGCAAAGATGTGGAATCAACCCAAGTGCCCATCAACCCATGAATGGATTAATAAAGTGTGGTATATGTATGCTATGTAATTCTGTTCAGCCATAAAAAAGACGGAGACTTTACGTGTTTTGTATTTTCCTGGATGGAGTTGAAGAACATTCTCCTTAGTAATGTATCTCAAGAATGGAAAAACAAGCATCCCATGTACTTAATACTAATTTTAAACTAGTAGATGAACAACTGTAGGCCCAAATAAGAGGAAAAACACAATTAAACTCAAGAAGGGGAGAAGGGGAAGGGAAAAAAGGGATCAGTAAGCTCCCACCTAATGGGTACAATGTAGGGGTAATATGGCACAACTTCTACGTGAAGGATTCAAATACAACTCAGATTTCCTAACAAATGCAAACAATGTAACCAAATAGTATGTATCCTTATATGAATATGAAATTTAAAGAAGGAAGAAAGAAAAGAAGGAAGGAAGGAAGAAGGGAGGGAGAGAGAGAGGAAGAGAGGAAGGAAGGAAGGAAGGAAGGAAACTGAGATGTAAAGGTCTCAATGATATTTTGGCCCTGCAATGGGAGTGGTGCATATAAGTTAATGAGCCCCTTTCCAGGTACTAGTGGTGACTTCATTAGTGAGCAGGCTGATTAAGGTGACCTGGTGCCCTGCTGTTGCATTTTCGCATTATATTCTGCATCTCTACCATGAGAGTTAAAGAGTCAGTGTTGCAGCCAGGGACACACATAAGCTTAATACTTGCTCTATAGAGTATTCTAGGCTGACTGCGTCACTGGCAGAAGCCAGGTTCATGCAGCCAAAGAGTACTTCATGTTAATGACATCCTTGCAGAGAATGAATATCTTTAGCTGAATCTGGAATCATTTAATCTCGGAGCCTCAAGTTTCCTCACTAAGATAAATGGAAATAATATCTGCTATGCAGGATCATGGGAGAATCCAATGAGAGAGTGCCCTTGTGAAATCATATCATTTTGGACATTACTGCTGTTATTGTTCTAGTAGTGGTAGTTACTGTTATCACTCCACAGTTCTTGGTCAGGATCCTGCCAGGATTTAAATCCTTTTTTCAGTAGATAACTTAGCCAAACAGTTATCCATTGCAAATAGTAGTAATATTATCTGTTGCAAACAGTAGGCAGCAAGATCGAAGAGCCTTTATAAAACCAAAGGATTGATTAGAAACTCCCAGACTAAAATTTTGTGCCTCACCACTGTACTGGCTCTGAAATCCAGTCCACAAAGTAGCATTTTGGAGCCTAAATAAAGCGTTATCTGGCTGCAGCCTGGATGACAATCCTGGAAGCTTGAGCCAGCAGGGGGCTTGTGAGGTAGATAGTAAAGGATGTCTGGTCCTCCTGGGGACAAATGCAGGCACCTCAAGCAAGTGGCACACCTGGGAGAGGAAGGAACACCCTGCCAGTCTGCCAACGAGAACTTAGCACGAAGACTGCCAAAGAATGCTGAGGATTCCTCCATGTACAGGCCAAGTAGCACACTCACAATGGGGCCTAGAGCAGTGCTTTTCAACCTTTTTATCTCACAGCACACTTGAACCTACAAGCTTCCGCAGCACACTTATGTTGATCAAAAAAAAAAAAAGAGTGAAAAAAGAAATATACTTTTCCTTTGAACTTCTTTGGAAAATAATTTTGTTAATGAACTTAAAAATTTTTCATGACACGCCTAAGATCCTCTCACAGCACACCAGGGCTCTACTGTGCACCATTTGGAAATCACTGCTCTACAGGGGGACCTAGAACAGCCTATAATGTGCTTAGCTTAAATATGCATCATGGTTTACTGCCCCAGCACTGCCACTATGGGCTTTCAGAGAGGCTCATGGGAGCTCAGCATGTGCAGGAAGACTCAGATTACGTAACTCTTGACTTTCCATCAAAGTGGTTCAACAATGATGCTTAGAAAAAGGAGGGCCCAGCCTAGATATAAAACAGGATTGCAGACCATAATCGGCAATCCAGGAGGGCTTGTTTACCATCTGTGGTGAACATATCTTGCTTTTCTCAATAAACTTCACCTTGTGTTTGCCTTGCCTTGCTTTCTGTGTGTCTGGTTATTCTTCTGCCAAGAGCACACTGAGAACCAGGAACAGACTGCTGCCTCAGAACCAACCTCAGCAGTCAGCAAACTGCTGACTGGACCCACTCACCTCAGCAGTCTAGTAGAAGGAAATCAGAATGTTTCCCCTCTCTCAGTGAAGCGCACACACAGAGGGCTGAGGTCTTGGGACAGTGCAGCCCAATTTCAAAAAAGACCTTTCCAGAGCTTTTCTTCAACAGCTTCCTGCTTTCCCCTGCCCTCAGTTCTCTTTTCCTGCCTTTGCTCCAGGGGCATCCTCTTTATGTGGGCCAAGAGTTTTTATTTTTTCTAAACAAGGACCTGGGAATGCTGCTTTGAGGGACATGGAGCCGAGGGCTTTAAAATAGCCCAGCCAGGTTCTAGGTGAACACACCCCAGGACCAATCGGAAGCCCTGGGATGCCTGGATGGCGCGTTCTAAGGGGCAGGCTGACAAATGAAGACTAAACACGTCCCTTACCTGAAGGAGTGGTGAAAGCAGCCCATGTAGTGTCTACCCTATTCTTGCTCGACTCCTTAGAAAGAGCTGCTTTTATTGTTCCCTAACCCCTCTTGGTTTTTATCTCTCAGGAACCTAGAAGAACTATAGATGGGAAGTCTTAGAATTTTTGTTTAAGTTCAGTCTGTCCAAAACACATTTAGAGGCACAATACTGAGCCCCTTCCTAGACTGAGCCCTCCAAGTAGAGGGCAGTGAGCGCACCCTAGCCCGCAGCTGGTCTTCTGGGTTTTCTAACAGGTGATGAGACCACGTGTGATGCAGCGTGCTGCTTTATGTTCCATGTTTTCCCCAGAAAATGATCGGGCTGCAAATGAAAAGAGGGCAGAGATGGTGGAAATGTCCCAGTGGGAAGTACTTGAGCTGTGTTTTTCTTTTTGACTTGTCTGGAATCAACCACTGATCTGCTTGAGTCAACTACAGACTTAGATTTCACCTTGCACTTGGCCCTGAAGGACACAGAGCCTGTCAGTAAAATGAGGATCTGGCTTCAGAGGAGGCCTGTGCAGGCTGGTGGCTTCCCATCTTTTGCTCTCCTGAGGGAAAGCCTACTGTATACCTGATTCCCTGCATGAGCTGTGGGCTAACCTGTCTTTCTCCTTGTTTCCTCAGAATCCTCTACTTGCATGGAGACAGCCACATTTGTGGAAGAAGTCACTGAGTTCACAGGAAAGGAATCCTGTCTTCTGACTTGCAGGAATTTCTGCCTAACTCCCTTTTCTTGCTTATATCCCACTGCTTAGAAATGTCCTATGGTAATTTACACTTTTAGGGATGCTTGTGCTGCTTCATTCTTTGAGGTGGAGTAAACTTTTGCCAAAAGTTCTTTGAAACTTGAGGCAAATTTGAGAATTTTCTCACAGCATTTTCAAGGACAACATCTGTTGAATATTGACATAGCTTCAGCCTTGAAGTCTGCTCCAACCTGATATCTGGGACCAACATCTGGGCTTCTCTAAAGAGGACAGACTCCTTGGTATCTCCATGGGGTTGCCAGATGTAGAGACAAAAATGGGGTTAATAACTTTTTTTTTTCCAGTTGATTACAGTACAATTCAGTCAACTACATGAGTGAAGGTTTTGATAAGTGTAAGTGTTCATTGAATACAGACTGGTCACCAGAAAAAGAGAGTTTTAAAGTGTCATGGTGGTTCTATCTCTGCCCACTGCCTATGTCAAGCCTCCATTTTGTCCTTTGTTTGTTTTGTTTTTCATGTTTCTCTCTATCAATTGCTGGAGGGGTCCTAAAATTTCAGTGCTTTCTACCCCCACAAACAAACCCCAGCAATTGGACAGATGCCAGAGATTTTTGCCAAAATTAAGCCTTTCATCTTACCTACAAATTTTTAGATAATGTGATTATGTCTACAAATAATAGCTAACTCTATGCTGGCACTGCCCTACATGTATTGGGAAATTCCAAGTAGTAGTAAGAGGAACCAAGGCTTTATATTTTAGTGGGAACCAAGGCTTTATATTTTAGTGGCTGAAGGGCCAATTATAATGGGAATAGTCAGATGACTCTACGTTCTTGCTCTGTCCCTTGTTGCCTCCTTGTGGGACATACATCCCCTGCAGAAGGGTTGCCAACCCTCAGTATTTTTACCAGCATGTAGTGAATAATCAACATTTGCTATGACCTTCCTTCCTTTATGACCCATGGAATGTCAGAAAAACCCTCATGCTTGACCCAAGAGCAAGAGGCAGCCTCATGGCCCAGACCCATCTGTCACTTCAGCTGGAGGTCTGGAACCACCCTGTTTCCACTCCTGCCTCTTAAGAGATAATTTGTGACTGTGACAATTTCCAACAAACTGAGAACCTTTGGTTTTTAATAGAAAGGATGATTTCCCTGGTGCTTCTACATTTTAAATTAAGAAATTTAGTCCTTTATTTCTAGAATATGTCATTTCTGTGTATTCTGAAGAGCCCACGACTAGAACTCCAGTTAAGACCATACATTTTTGTATTTTTTGTTTATTCCTGGTCTTTGAGTGATTGTTCTTGGAAGGGAATCTAGACTAGACTCAACAATCAGACACTGGTACTTTGTCTGCATTTATACCCTTCTCCCACCTGGCACCATATTTGCTTAATTGGATCCACACTTGGGAGAAGAGAGGGTACGGTACCAAGTGAAGATAGGTCCAGTTCACCCGCTAGTCTTAGGGACTTGTGAGTGTGAGGGATCAAACCTTTCACAAATCTTTTTTCATGAAGTGGATTTGCATTCCATGGGGGTAGGATTTCAGGCCTGGCAGAATGCCTTGACAATTAAGAGAAAGAAGGTTTGGTACCATACACTTAGGAGGATCCTACGTTTACTAATACTACTAGAGATTTTTAATAGAATGCTAGACATATTGTGAATTGTACTTTTTAGAAATGAATGAAAACCACTTCTTTACTTAACTGCAGATCAGCCTGGCCTCTCCATAGAAAGCATTTAACACATCTCAGCACATCTTTATAAGTTTCTTCTCTCTCGTGCCTATATCTTAGGAGAGACTTGATACCACATTCAATGCTATTTTTAACCCACTGCAAATGGATTCCAGACTTAGTACTTTCCAGATCCTGAGACCGGCTATGGAATCTAATAAGAAGGTTAAAAACAACCTTTACCCTCTTTGAGGCTTATCTTCCAAGCCCAGTAAACTAGATTTTAGTAACCCTGAGAGACATAAGATAATCCAGGCATCTTGCCTTGAGTTTCCAAGATTCCTTTCTTCCATCTCTCTAGAATGTGGTTCCACTCTAGTTCATGGAGTTTTCTCTAACCTGAAAAAAGAAAAACCCATCAGATTTTTCTGATGCATACAACATACTACATATAATTCAATCAAAAACTTTAACACCTATAAGCACTCTGAATCAAGAGTTTCCCAATTTTAATATTTCACTTGACACTTGGCATTTTTGGAAGCCCCTCAAATGGATAATTCATACAGTAAAATGGATACCTAGACAGTGAGGGCATCTCTCTTAAGGCAAGCAGAGGTGAAGGGAGGGTAAAAAATTACGTATTAAAGAAATTAAGTCACATATCCAAGGTCACGATGACAAGTGAGAAAAGATAGATTTGCAATTTTGAGTATTAGGTTTTGTTTCTTTTGGTAATTCCTGTTTTTCTGTTTGTTTTTATTCTAAGAAATGAAGTAAAATCTTCATTAGCTGTGACTCTCACTGTATAGAAGATTCTAAGCTTTTGAACAAACCTTATACTACAATAAAGGAGATTGTGAAATTGTGGAAAGTGAGAAAAATAGGTTGTACCCAGCTATTGGTAAATAGTACTAATCTTGTCTCGGTAAAGCAAATTGTAAAAGAATGGAGAAAGGATATTTCTTCACTGTAGTCCCCGTTAACATAGGCTCAATCAATGTTTATTTTAATTGCATTTTGAGATCGGTTTTTATTTCATTGGGGAAAAAATTCCTTGGTTGTCGTATATATAATAATTTTATTTTTCTCCAATACTTCATAAACAGACTCCTCTGACATTTGACAAGGGCCGCAAGAAAACATGAAATGAAACTATGGAAAGTATGTTATGAAGTTTTCCTTTTGTTTCTATAAAACATTATCACAAACTCAAGGGCTTAAAAGAACGTGAATTTATTATCTTACAGCTTTGTAGTTCAGAAGTCTGAAATGGGTTGAACTACATTATATCCATGGGTCAGGGCTCAGTTCCATTCTAGAGGCTCTAAGAAGGAATCCAATTTTCTTGCCCACCTTCTCTGGCCCTCTTCCATCTTCAAAGCTAGCAATGGACAGTTGAGTCCCATATCAGGTCACATCACATCACCCTGGCACTGACTCTTCTGCCTCCCTATTCTATAAGGACCTTGTAATTATATTGGGATATCCTGGATAATCCAGGATAAACCCTCTAATTTAAGGTTAATTGATTAGCAAACTTAATTCGCCTTTATCATGTAATTTAACGTAGTCACTGGTTCTGGAAATTAAGAGGTATGCATCCTTGGAAGGACATTATTCTCCATATCACAGATAGGGTAGAAACTGTCCTTACTCCTGGACCTGTTTTTGGTTCAGTGAAGGGTAAAGATAATTACCCAGGCCTTTTTATCATGTTTACAGTAGACTTTTGCAAAAGGGTATATTTATGTAAAATTAATAGGCATCACATATGTTTTTACTTTGCAGTGTTTATATGCAAACATGTAAATGACAATCAAAATGGTACAAATTAACTTTGAGTTTGCCCACATTTCTTTTTGAGGGCAATGAATTTTTTAGAGTGGTGTGGGGACTTGTGGGAGGTGATGTATGGATTCTAGTTGTAGCTGTACTGCTTAATGTGGTTAATTATTTGTTAGCCCTGGATTCCTCTTGGAAAATGAGTCAGTTGTGCCAAGTCAATTTAAAAGTTCTTTTTTGATATTTAATATATTTCAACGAATAATATACCAATTTTTTAACAGAGTCTCATTTTGTCACCCTCAGTAGAGTGCTGTGGCATCACAGCTCACAGCAACCTCAAACTCTTGGGCTCAAGTGATCCTCTTGTCTCAGCCTCCCATGTAGCTGGGACTATAGGCACTCGCCACAATGCCCAGCTACTTTTAGAGACAGGGTCTCACTCTTGTAAAAAATTCTTTACTCACATGATGAGTTTGCACCAAAGCACATCAGATTTTAGGAGTTTGTTTTGTTTTGTTTTGTTTCATTTTGTTTCTGGCTTGACCAAGCCCCTATCCCAGTCTCTACACCTGTGGTACAAGAGCCCCTGGATTATGTCTGTAAGAAGCTGCAGGAGAAGGCACCAAGGAGCAAGTGCTCATTCTTTCATGGACCAGCTCATTCTGACACTTTCGCTTCTCCTGCAACACAGAACGCATGCATGGCATCTCTCTACTAAGACTGCTAAGATTCATTCTCTTATTAAGATTGTTTTTCTCCCTCAAAGACTGTTTTTCTCTCTCTCCCTTCTGCTAAGGCAAATAGCCTTTCGGCACCTAAGAGTAATTGTTCCTGAGCAAGATAACAGCATAGCGGTCTGCGTCCAGGGCCTAGTTAAGCCGGGCCAGAGAACTGGCCAGTCCTGGGTCCCAACACACTCTCTTGCCCAGGCTGGTCTCAAACTCCTGGTCTCAAATGATCCTTCCAAAGTGCTGGGATTACCGATGTGAGGCACCATAACCATCTATAATATTTTTAAGGTTATCACTATGTACAGATAATTTCAGTGGATGCTATAATTTTGCATGACATGTGTATAATTTATTACAATCTAATAGGGTCAAAATTTTACCATTTTCAGTGAAGCATAGAAAACTTGTCCCTCCTACATTCGTCCCTTAAACCTTCTTTATCTATAATATGTCTTAAATATTTCTCTACATGCACTTAGAACTATCCTAAATCATCTTATAATTTTTACTAAAAGTGTCATATTCATAAAACTAAAGAAGAAACGGAAGATGTATTGTATTTACCCATATATTTCCCTTTACATTTTTCTTTATTCCTTTTTGATGTTTCTAGTTCCTTTTTGTCATTTCTTTTCTGTTCAGAGAAATGTCTTTAGCCCTTTTCTAAGGTAGGTTTGCTGGTGATGAAATTCTATCAGTTTTCCTTTATCTAATTCTTTCTCTTTCATTCCTGAAAGATAAATTTACTCAATGTTGAAACAAGGTTTTACAATCTTATTCCAAAACTTAAAAAAATGTCACCCCCTAATGGCTTTTCTGTATTTCTGGTGTTCTCCAGTTCCATTTATATTGTTATCTCCCCTATAGATACTTTCTTTGTCTTCATTTTCAGATATTTGACTGTGATGTATCTTGGTGCAGATTTCATTGTCTTTATCTTGAGTGATGTTATGAACTTCTTTGTCCTCATGAAATCGACGTAAAATCCTCTTATAGGGACCTGGAACATAATCTCCTGAGTAAAGTATCTCAAGAATGGAGGAAAACATATCCAATGTACTCAATACTTCTGGGAAACCAACTTATATTTACTCACATTTTCTTATGAAAGATAGAACACAATTATAGAACAGGATGAAGAAGAGAAATGGAGTGGGAAGGGAAGGGAGAAGGAAGCTTTGATAGAGGGAAGGTAAACGGTGGACCACACTATGGAGCATATTGCAAGGGTACAAGTCAAATCTATTCAAGTATAGAACATAAATGTCTTAACACAATAATCAAGTAAATGAGGTGAAAGCTATATTAATTAGTTTGATGTAAGCATGTCAAATTTTATTAAAAAAAATCAACACATTGTACCCCACATATGCATAAATGTATTCAATGTCTATGTGTGTATGACTTAATAAAATAAATAAATAAACAAAAATTCTCTCATAGGAGTAGTGCCCTTATAAAAAGGGGTGGAGCCAAGGAATTTCTCTCCATTTTTCACCACCTGAGGATACAAGAAGACAGCTGTCGGCAACCCAGAAGAAAGCTCTCAGCAGAACTCAGCCATGTTGTCACCATGATGTGGACTTACAGCTTCTAAAACTGTAAAAAATAAATTTCTGTTGTTTATAAGACATGCAGTCTATTGCATTCTGTCACAGCAGCCCAAAGTAACTAAAAGAGGTCGAGTTTACGTGCTTTTTGAAATCTGTAAACTTATGTCTTTTACCTTAAGGAAGTTATCGATTCTTACATCTTTGAGTTCTTTTCCAGGCCTGCCCTATTTTTTCTTTCCTCCTGGACCTTAGGGGACAAAATATTAGACCTTTGTTAGATTCACACAGTTCCCTAAGGCTCCAGATTTTTTGTATATTTGTTTATTTGTTTTCCTATTTTCTCTCTGCTGTTCAGATTGGGTAATTTCTGTTGCTCTAGCTTCAAGTTCACTGATTATTTTTTCTTCTGCTGCTTTCTCATCCATTAATTTTTTTACTTTAGTCGCTGTAATTTTGAGCTCTAAATTAATCTCTTGACATTTTTGATAAACTTCCCAAAATCAAATTCTAAATTGAGTCTTTCTGACCTTAAACTGACTTTGGGAGATTCCAGGATGCTCCATAAAAATCACCCCCAACATACTCTCACCTAATAAAAAAAAGAGATATTAAACCAATTAGGCTTATTTGATGTTAAATTTTCATGGGAAACATTATCAAATAAGAAATGATACTTCCATGTAGATATATAGTTATAACTTTATTGAATTATATCAATATGTTATTAATATGTATCACAGAATTTGCATGAAATTCCTAAAACTCTATTGTATTTTAGTATACATGTTCTTAGTATCTATGTTCTCGGCTATAATTTTGGTTATTGTGTTAAAAATGTATATGACAGAAATAATCATTTTCCTTGCCAGTTACATAATAGTGAACTCTCTCATCAGTTTGAAAGGGTTTTAAAAATTTTACCTGAGTTTTCTCATTAGAGTTCCACAAAGCCAACTTAAAATATCTACAGGGTCAATAATTATTTTCACTTAATTTATATAAGTAATCAGGTCAAGTTTATTGAAACTAGACCTGTTATGCAAACAAAGTAGTCTTACTGTGATTATCATTGGTAAAAATGAGGGCAGCTGTAGAAAACAACATTATATTCCAGTAGAAGTTAGTAGAGAACTTTGGTCTACCTTTGTAAATACAAGATTCGTCCTGTTTGTTGACATTAACATTCCATTATCTATAAACTGCCTAATTTTTCTCTCACCATGTGAGAAAGCAGAACAAGTATAGGCCAGCTTTATGAGCTTTATAGGAAGCAGAGAGTAGTTCTTAGTCCTGGCAGGTGCCACAATGTTATTAGAATGACTTTTCCAGTTTCTTCGGACACACTTTGGAAGAAAAACTAGAGATGAATGTCCTTCCTAGATGGTTTACAGTAGATCTTCAGGTAGAAAGGAAGGTTGGAGAGCAGTAGCAGAGGGCAGTGCCCAGCAGACTTGTCTCACTGTGTGGGCAGGGGCAGAGGTCTCCATCCTGGTGGAGGGAGGCTTACCTGGGCTTGGTGAGAGCAGGAGGAAAAGATGATGCATCAAATATCACTCAGCTCAGGCCATTTCCCTGACCTTCTTCAAGGTCCACAGTCAGTGAAAGAGATTATTGTATCAGGACAGAATAAATGTCAGCTGTGAACTCACCAGATGCACCCCAAACAAAAGTTACAAGAGAGCTGAAAGAGATGCTGTCAGTGAGGTGGGTACATTTAAGGGAGGAGAAGATAAATACAGGAGCTTAGGCACCTGTGGGTGAGTTGGAGCCTCCAAGCCACTACTTCCCTTCTAATACTGATGTTAAACTTAACATGTCCTAGACAGGATTCCCAGGCCCCATCTATGCAGACTGAATAGAAAATCACACCTCACTCAACTTTGTCTGTTTCAGTGGAGAATGAAGAGAGTATCCTATGTTTTGGTAACATTTAAACAAGAGTATTTAAAAAAATATGTATAAAATTATATAAAAGTGCTTAGTTTTGTATATATTTATCCTCTGAAAATAGTACATACAATAGAAAATGTATTCTCATAAATGAGAAATTAATGTGAGTTTGTTCTGCAATTTGAGACTATCAGCCTTTTGCAGTGGTGTGTGAAATTGGGAATGAGATGTAGATTCTCCTTCTCACTCTGATGCTTTTGTTGGGATAATACTCACAGACCCCAGCTTCCTCTGGTAAAATGAGACAGCTATACTAAGTCAAGTTGAAAGTTGCTTTTTGTCCTTAGTATGTATTTCAATTGATAATACTATGTTTGTAATCTTGAACTTACAGAATGAACTCAGAAGCTTGTCTCAGAACATTCCATGTTAATCCATGGTTTTACTACAATAGGCAATAAATCCTCCATTCTTATGAAGAGCAGGTACCACATCATATTTTAGGATTACTCACACTGTCTCAGCAAGCCCCTCATCTCAAAAATTTTCATATAAACATAAAGCTTGAAGTCTTCCACTGATTTTCTTTAACATTTAGAATATTTAGATTTACTTCAATTTTCAAAAAACACATTCAGAAAGTCAATATGAAAAGTAAAAGGTATTGTATTCACCAATTTCCTTTCCATTGTTCCTTCCCGGAGTTTCCTTATTTTTATTTTATTTCTGTTTATATGGATAGGACATGAAAGTGGATGACCTCAGTGCTGGAAGACTTTGCTCTCTTCTTCAATCTCTCTCCTTATCACACAATGCTTTTCTCTTACAATGTGTCTCTCAACTGCCACCCTCCTCCTGTCCACTGGTTTCTTATGTGGATATCCCCTTAAGGTATACACTCTTGATATGTAACATATCATTTATTTGCTCCTAGAAAGAAATATATGATGTAAATTTGCCTAAAAGGAAACCTTTGGATACATTAGAATGCACAGAGGATGTCTCCATTGACAGAACAGGAAAAGAATCAAGACTGCTGGAGAGGCGGAGCAAGATGGCAGTGGAAACAGTTGCACAGCCCAGCCTTCCCAGAACACCAGGTGAGAGGGAGAGAGCTCTGAATCTTTCCCCATGTGAATTATTGGTGTGGATGGACAGCTGGAGAAGTGCAGCAAATTGGTGGATTGCTGTATTTAAGGTGTAGCTAAACACCACGGACTCTGCTGTAGATTTTTCCCCTGCCCTGCGGAGACACAGTAGCTGGCCTCTCCCACAGGGAGGACAGCAGTTTGCAACTCTCATAACCTAATTGATGAAAATTTCATTGAAGCGTGGATTCCAGAGTTTGGCAACCAGAAAGGGGTGCTGCTTGGAGCCATAGAGGACTAGGCAGCCCAAGGGAGAATTGAAGGGAGGGCATCCTGCCGAGAAACAGACATTTTGAATTGTCTGAAATGGTGAACACCTTTTCCCCAGACCATTGGGAGTAATTGATCCGATAGTGCTGTCCCTGGTGGGGAATCCTGGTGAGGTCTGACTGTGCAGGATGCGCAGGGAACTGGGACATGGAGGAGACACTCTGAGCTGTGGAAATTGGCGTAGAGGGTTCCTGTGCACTTCAGTTGTGGAAAAAGTGGCAGTCTGGAATGGCAGCAGCAATTGCCAGGGGTCCAGCCCCGCAGTCCCAGCAGCGAGCCCCTCTCCCACAGCCGTAACAGCTGCAGCATCGAGCTGATTGCATTGCCAGCTTGTGAGAAAACATGAGAGCAGAGTGAAGAGTTTTGTGAAATGTGGACTCCTACACCAAATTTGGAGGTCGGATGGGAGTGCCGTCTGGAGCAGAACACCCGAAGTAGGGCACCTTTTAGAAAGCAAACTGTTGGAGAAACTCCAAACATGGTGACTGGCCAGATAGAGTGGTTATCATAGTAACAAAATAAATGCTGAATCATGTATAAGCCTGAGAACCACTCACAGTGCCATCTGGTGTCCACAAAGTATATTGCATTATAAATTTATTCCACTAAAGTTGATATCTACCAGAGACATATAGATGTGTGTTTCTATATATATACAAGAATAATATTTTTGAGGTTGATTTTTTTTTATCCTTTTCTCGGAGGAGCCATTAATAATTAATTTTTTATTTCACTTTTTTTTTTCCTTAGGTTATTTTTATTTTCTTCTATTCTCAATTGTATTTTTCTTTTCCCTTTCTTCTGTTTTATAACTCTTTTATGAACACTACTTTCTTTTTTATCTCTCCCCTTCCTCTTCTTCCCTTCTTAGGGATTCTGAGAGTGCTTACATCAGATTTTCTAGAGGCTTTTTTTCTCTTTTCCCAAGTATTTGACAAGTATCATTATTTTTTATTGTAGATTTTTGTTGCTATTGTTGTTGTTTGGTTTTTTGTTTGTTTGTTATGTTTTGTCTGTATGTCCATGTGTTTGTGATGGTGGGTGCATCTGTGGGCTTGTGTGTCTGTTAGCCTCTTTACTTATTAGTTCATTTGGTCTCAATGTGATTGGTGTGCACCCAATTTCCTTGCACCCTGATCCTTCAGTCTAACCCCTCCCCCGGTCTGGAAGTCTAGAAGTCCAACTCATCCAGAATCCAGATTGTCTGCATTTCTTAGCTAGGACTGGGCTTTGCATAGATGGTGGCTGTACTACTTTACCTTTCCTGTGAATCCAGTAACTATACAGGAAAACTCAGAGGAAAAGGGGATTGTCCTGGCCCAAAGATAAAGAGTATCTCAGCAGCAGACAGAGGCCAGGTCCTTACACTGCGAGTGGAGGCTCGGAAGCTGCTGAAGTGCAGAAACCTAAGAGGAGCTACTAACTTCAGCATTAGTAGAGTGATCCTGGTGCAGTCTAACTTTGGATAGTCATCTCCCCATCTCTGTGGCCTTCCAGAGGGAGCCATACCTTGCCCTATAAGGATTCCAGTACTGCAGAACAGTGGCAACAAAGGTGCAGTGGCCGAGGGAGAAATTCCTTTGCTGTTTGGATATCCTCAGGTTTGGACCGAGCTCAGGTGGAACTTTCTTCAGTTGCCACTGAGCACCTGAGGCAGACAGACTCCAGCCTCCCCTGCTGGATGGTGGCAGACGGTGGTAACCACGAAGAGGAGGCAATGACCTCATTTTGACTCTGGCAGGCACATTTGCCCATTTGCTTTTTGGGCAGAATAGGGACATGGAGACTGGGTTAACAAAGTCTGCCAGAGACACTACCAGAGACTGGGGTGACCAAAATCTGGTGGTGAAGGACAACCAAGGTGAGGTAAGAGACACCAATCCCCTGGCTCTAAACTTCCTACTGGATGGGCATTTCTGACTCCTCAGAGCTCCAAAGGCACTCAAGTCACACTTGAGCTGCCAATAACCCCTAACATCTAGTTTCTGGAACCCTCTTGAACTTTCCAGCTAGAGAGTGGGGAACTGTCGGGGACAATTGGTCTGGAATTCTTGAACTGTACAAATTATCCAAGGACCCTCCAAGGTGGGCCCCAGGTTTTTCTGTAGTGGGAAGGTTTGACTGTCCTCTTCCAGATACTAGTGGTGGGGGAAGGAATGTCCTAGGTGCTTGTATTTCACTGAACCTGAGACTGCACTCCAGGGTTATGGAATCACTAGGATTTGACAGAGATCAACTGGATACAAGACAGCCACTTAACCCCACTACACTAAGTAGGCCTCTACAGTCACAGACTGTAGTACTGTACAGGCACTTTGCAAAATTGTAGAGGAAAAGCTTCAGCCACCAGTCCCAGTTCCTGGTCAACCACAAGTGTAGAAGTTTCCAGTCCAATTTCACTGACCTGCTCATCTAACTAAAAACTGAAAAATAATCATGGGGCAGAATCAGCAGAAAAACTCTGGTAACATGAATAAACAGAACAGTGCAACTCCCCCAAAGAATGACAAACCATCCAATCCAGAGGATCTCATTGACAAATAGATAGCAGAGATGTCTGAAATCGAATTTAGAATCTGGATTGCAAACAAGATCAACAAAATGGAAACAAAGATGGAGGTAGAAATAGCAGGATTAATACAGAAGATGTCTCAAGAATTCAACCAATTCAAAGACAAAATGATCAAAGATTTTGAGACACTGAGACAAGAAGTTGCAGCCCTCAAAGATCTGAGATACAGTAGAAGACCTCAGTAGCAGAATAGAGCAAGCAGAAGAAAGGATTTCTGACACCGAAGACAGAGACTTCAAATGCTCCCAAACGCTCAAAGAGGTAGAGAAATGGAAGGCAAAAATGGATCATTCTCTCAGAGAACTCTGTGATAACTCAAAGAAAACCAAAATTCATCTTATAGGGATAACTGAAAGCAATGAACTGGCTTCACAAGACACAGAGTCCCTACTTCTTGAGATTATGAAAGAAAATTTTCCAGACATACCTAGAGACTCTGAAGTTCAGATAGCAGACAGTTTCAGAACCCCAACACGAATAAGACACCCCCAGGCACATCATAGTTAACTTCACTAAAGTTAACATGAAGGAGAAGATACTAAAGGCAGCCAGATGCAAGAAATCCATTACTCACAAGGGGAAGAATATTGGAATAACTGCAGATCTCTCTGCTCAAACCTTTCAAGCTAGACGGGAGTGGGCATTGACCTTTAACCTCCTAAAACAAAATAACTTTCAACGCAGGATCATTTATCCAGCCAAACTGAGTTTCATTTATGATGGAGAAATTAAATACTTTAACAATGTCCATATGTTGAAGAAATTTGCCATAACTAAACCAGCTCTCCAGGATAGTCTCAGACCTATCCTCCATAACGACCAGCACAAACCTCCACCATAAAAGTAAACTCAAGCAGAAACTTTCGACCACATACTAAACTCTCCAATGGCAAAAGGACCCAAAATATCCACTCCACACCCGAGTGGCTTATAATTATTTTCAATTAATGTGAATGGTTTAACTGTCCTCTAAAGAGACACAGGTTGGCTTTGGATACAAAAACTTAAACCAGATATCTGTTGCATACAAGAATCTCATCTTTTTTTTTTTGTAGAAAAAAAAGGGGGTAGAGTGCCATGGCATCACACTGCTCACAGCAACCTCCAGCTCTTGGGCTTAAGCGATTCTCTTGCCTCAGCCTCCCTAGTAGCTGGGACTACAGGCGCCCGCCACAGCGCCTGGCTATTTTTTTGTTTTGCAGTTTGGCCGAGGCTGGGCTGGAACCCGCCACCTACGGTATATGGGGCCGGCGCCCTGTTCGCTGAGCCACAGGAGCCGCCCGGAAATTTCTTTTTTTGAGACAGAGTCTCCCTTTGTTGCCCTGGGTAGAGTGCTGTGGCATCACAGCTCACAGTAACCTCAAACTCTTGGGCTTGAGCGATTCTCAAGCCTCTGGAGTAGCTGGGATCACAAGTGCCCACCACAATGCCCGATTATTTTTTGGTTGCAGTTCTCACTGTTGTTTAGAATCTGGGCTGGGCTGGATTCTGCCAACCTCACTGTATGTGGCTGGCGCCCTAATTGCTGAGCTATGGGCGCTGAGCCTTCATTGGAAAATTTCTAAACATGGATATTTGAGAGTCTATATTCACTTTAAATTTATTTGTATTTATGAGTATTTCCATTTATCCACAGAGAAACCATATAAACTTAAGTTTTCTGTTTCAATACTCAATGCTACGTTTTCTTTTTTCTGTTTTAAAATTGAACATGTAGAGCTCCTGTAGCTCAATGTCTCTGCAAATATTCTCCAACCACTTATTGGTTGTGAGAAAGTAGGGGTGCCTAAGTGACAGATTTTCAAACAGGCCCTCTATTTTAAATTCCAGCATTCCTACTGCTCCAGAGTGGCCCTAGCTCCTGATCCTTCTGGGAAAGTCTGCAAAATAAATTCATCTGCTTCTTGCAGTCACCTTCCTTTGAGAGCATGTGGTGTGATTTTTTTTTTCCTTTTATGTCTCATTGACAATGGAATTTTGGTTTCTGTTACTTGTTCTCGTAGTTATTTAGACTCACTTTATTGGAAGTCACAGAAGAAGAAATGTCTTGGTTTAATAATTTGAGACTAAAAAGCTTCCCTTTTGTGAAGTGTTCTGTCTTGACCATCATTAACAATTATCTGTCACCTGATCTAATCTACCATTTAACTATGCCCATGTTTATGTTTTTTAATTTATTATATTTATCATAATGCTTTACAGTTCCTTGTGTTCCTATTGGCCTCTGATCCCCTTGAGACCAGAAATTTGTCTTTTCTTGAATCTCTATCTACAGAGGACCTAACACATAAAAGATGTTTAATAACCATTGGCTGAATTGCATTAATAATAGAAGAAACAAGAGGGTCTTATTCTAGGTTATTACTTCTATTCATCTCTCTCTACTATTTTGCCATACACAGTAACTCAGCTCAAAATATCTCCAAGGCTTGATTTATTGAATGAATAAAGAAAGCCAGTGACAACCTGCATTCAGGTTAGAGGAGGCTAAATAGGAAAGAGGTTCACACTGGTGAATACAAAGAAAGAGTTCTTCAATAATTCTTACCATGTGCCTTTGCAACCACACCTCTCCCATCTTTTATCTTACTTCCACCCTCCCGCTGAGAGAATGTGGACAGAAGACCCCATTCTTGGCAAAGGAAAGCACCCCCCAAAAAAGAGGAAAGCTAAGCTGAGTGAGTCGGAACAAAGAAAAGTCAGCTTATTTACGTATAAGCTAACCATTGCAAGCAAGCTTCTCGCCTTTTCTGAAATTCTAGCCTGTTGGGGATACAGCTTACAAACACCGTGGTGGGTCTGTGAGCACTCTGAGGAGAATAATTGTCGTAGAAGAGGCTATGACAGGTCCTAGTAAAAGATACATCTGCTATGGCGTTTCCTGCCCATTAAACAGACAAAGCAGATACCCATTGCGGAGAGTTGTGTTTGCCTGGGGCAGAGGCCAAGGGAGTAGCTCAAGGTCTGAGATTAGGGCAAAAGAAGTTATATCCCTTATAGCAGAGGAAAATCCTCTGTGCTGGAGATGAGAAGAAAATGCCTCCCTCCTACCATTCCCTTAGAGGAGATTAACGCTGATGGCATTTTACTCCACAGAGAACTCGTGGAGCTTAACACCTCTCTAAAAATCAGTGTGTGACCTCAAGTAGGAGGCTCTCCCAATCCAAGGCTCAGATTTCAGATTACTGAAGGCCACCCTTAATATTAATTATAGTAACAATGGAAGCTTATAAAATCAATCCAATAAACTGCTGACACCTTTGTTCCCTCCCTTATCTTACCCTCTGGGCAAATAGACTCCAAAAAAAAAAAAAAAAAAAAAAGCAGAGTGGAGCAAATACTGGGTGCCATTGCCAGAATCTTGTGACGGGCAATGGGTCCCTGGCTCCCACTTTTACACTATGTCTCGTGTCTGTCTTTACCATTGCTTCTAAGTCTATATTTCTTTAGTTGATCCGCCAGTTTCCAAAGGTCTCAGCCGACGCTGCTCTGGGGCAGGACCCTGACACTGTTCTACCAGTGTCTGTGATTGTATTGGTGGAGACGCATCAATCACACATAACTAAAGAGTCTATCCTTAAACTGTGGTGACCCATTCCTGGGTCACTGACCAGTAGCAGCCATCACCAGTAAGGAACCGGGCTGTCATTGCCTCAGCTCTGCCTCCTGTCCTATTCCCCACCACAACGTGTCCTGAAAAAACTGTCTTCCATGAGACTGGTCCCTGGTGCCAAAAAGGTTGGAGACCATTGACTTTAGTACACAGATTATATAACACCTAAGTGTTCTTGAAGACTTATTCAGCTGGAATTAATTTTTGAATTCTGTGATACTTTTACTGCAATATACATAAATTTCTACTGAATCAACAAATAAATGAATGGTGACCACAGGGGTGACAGAATTGTGCTAACTGAGAGCCTATACCACGACCCTGGAGCAGGATCTTAGAAAGATTCCCTTAGCCTGTTTACGGGGTTAGAGCATTTGGCTAATGTATTCTGGTTGTATATAATTATTTATGTTGTTTGCAACCTGATGTAGCTTGTGACTAAATAGAGGTCTTCAGTAACCACTACAGTACTATCTATGATTAACTGCAGGACAATTGTCACTGCTTTCTAACTACCTGGGTCAATGCCCTTGAACAGAAAGTCTAATATAGATTCAATAGTTTTATTGTGCTAGAATCACTAAATTTGAATACATATTTAAAATCATCTCTTAATTTAATTCTTAAGACTTTTTGATGATGTTATCTTTCTTCAGAAAATCATACCCTTTTCCTAGAATTTACAATGAAATTATTCACATATTGAACAATCTATTTTATTGCATTAATTACTCCCAGGCTCGCATTTTTCATATGATAATTTGTTATTTACTTGTCTTCTCAACCAATAATTAGACCATAAACTGAATAAGTCATGATTCTGGGGGAAATGTACATATGCCTTTCATTTATTCAGCAGAAGGATATACAAATTCAGCATCTTTTTCAGTAAGATGAAGTTAATTTGAATAATATCAATACTTGTGAATGCATTTGGCTACTAGTTAACCTAAAGTAATCAGACCCTGAGTATATTATTCTAAAGGTCCCTGGCCTCTTTATAAATTAAAAGCAATACATTACTTGCACTCCTCACCTTTTTCTCCAAATATGTGTCTTACCATTCGCTTAAATACTCTGTATTCTTGTCTGGATCCTCTAGAGATGTCAGAGCTTGAGGAAAGTCACTCCAATTTTCATTTCCACAACCCACTGCCTAATGTATTGCTTGGGACTAACAAGTACTTAATAAGTGATAGTGTAATTAGTGGACGCTCCATTATTATCATACTCATTATTCTATAAATATCATGCATTTTGTCTGTCTCATTCATTTCTTCTTCAAAATGTCTTATGTTTGCTTTTCAACCTAGTACAATTTTCTCCCATTTCTCAATGCTGTGGCCTTCTAAATATTGATGTGGCCTGCCCAGGAGGATCTGGCCCCTGCAAAACTTGGTCCACACACCGTATTGTAGTACAAACCATTTTGCTTGTGATGGTTAATTTTAGTTGTCAATCTAACTAAATAAAATAATACTTATGGAACTGATAAAGCATTATTTCGAGGTGTTTCTGTGAAGGCATTTCCAGAAAAGATTAGCATATGAGTCTGAGTGGCGTAAGTGGGGAATAGCTGCCCTCCACGTGGACAGGAACTGTCTAATCATCTAGGGGCTGGGATCAAACAAAAACAGACATAGCAAATTGTTCTCTGCATCCCGGCACTGGGATTCACTAATATCCTGCCTTGGATGTCCAAATTGTTCTCTGCATCCCGATACGGGGATGCACTAATATCCTGCCTTGGATGTCCAAATTGTTCTTTGCCTTTGGGCGCTGGGTTGCACTAATATCCTGCCTTGGATGTACAAATTCCAGCCTTTGTGTTTAGACCAGGATCAGCATGGGTTCTCAGGCTTTAGATCTTGTACTGAGAACTGCACCATCAACTTCCCTGGTGCATTTCTAAAGCCTTCAAACTTGCACTGAGCCTTGCTACCCACAGCTCAAGGTATCCAGCTGCATTGCAGATTGCCTATTATGGGACTTGTCAGCCACTATAATCACATGAGCCGCTAATACATTCCCACTCATACATACATATATATATACACACACACATATTTTATTGGTGCTGTCTCTCTGGAGAACCCTGATTAATACAAGGTCTATCTCTTCTATTATGTGGTGAGTTCTTTGAGAAAGGAATCTCTAAGTACCTGAGAAGTTGTAAGTGTTCGTTTACTGAGGTTTGATGGACTGATCTTTAAATTTCAAATAGGGTTTTCCGTGAGGGAGCTGAACAATGTAGCTCAGAGATTCTCCAACTCTTTCTGATGATGAGGTCCTTACTGTATTACAGCAAAACAGAGCCAAAACAGACACAGTTTAACAGCTCCATTTATAAAGTAGATTGGTATAAACAAGTCATTTTTAACAACTTAAGGGATGTTTTAAAAATAAAATATGTATATATTGGAAGGAAAATAATATTTTTATTTAATTCTTAACTACCCACTTCAACATATGGAAAATATACTTGTGTTGGGCACAGCACGACTTCTCAAATCCGAGAATAAGATTGCCCAGCCTTGTTTCCTGCTCTACAGTGATTTCACACAGTATCTGCTTTTTATCACAGCAACCTAGCTTTGACAAAGATGTGATATTGAAATAGATGTAATGAGTTATAATATTGAAATGAAACTCCCTCACACCAGTGGTTCATTTAGTAGCTAACAGAGGTTGGGCATCACTGTGTCTGAAACATTTACTTATATTCTATGATGCCTCCCTGAGTTCACTGGGGCCTCTTAGGGTGCCTTGGTGCTCAGTTTGAGAATGGAGCATGTGGTGGTAAAAACACATTGATTTTCGCAAAAGACTGCCTGGTTTTGAGTTCTGGCTCTCCTGGTTGTTTTTCGCTGAGCTATTTTGTCTCTCGATCTCATTTCACTTGCCTGTAAACCAGGGAATGATATTACATATCTCTTAAAGTTTTTATGAGAATGTGTTAAGCTATTTAAGTACTTAGGAAAGTGCCTGAAATTATATAAAGTGGTAGCTATTCTTGCTATTATTGTTTATAATTTGAGATGCATATCATGCGTTTATAATAGAGACTAGCCAAATACTATAGGAGGTCAATGTATGTCCTCAGGGGATGACTGCTTTCCCTAAATCCATCTATAAAATTTCATTCTTTTTTTTTGAGACAGAGTTTCACTATGTTGCCCTCGGTAGAGTGCCATAGCGTCACAACTCAACTCACAGTAACCTCAAACCCTTGGGCTTAAGTGATTCTCTTTCCTCAGCCTCCTGGGTAGCTGGGACTACAGGCAGCTGCCACAACGCCTGGCTATTTTTTTGTTGCAGTTGTCAGTTTAGCAGACCTAGGCCGGGCTTGAACCTGCAAGTCTTTGCATATGTGGCACCAAGCCAAAATTTCTTTATCCTTATTCCTTGAGCTATGGGCACAAAGCCAAAATTCTTTATCCATAATAATTTTAATGATATTACATTAGCTGAAATTCACTGAATAATTCCTCACTGAGGAATGTTAGGCACTGTGCTAAGACTTTTAGATACATTAATCTCAATTAATTGTCTAAACAACTATATTAAGTATAACTAGTATTATTTTCCCACTTCACATATAGGAAAAATAAAGCTAGAGAAGTTCAAGTGCATGTCCCAGGTCAACCAGCTAGTTAGTGGCTTAACTGGCCAGTAGTCAATTCAAATCCAGATATTTGTGCCTGACTCCAGAACTTGAGGCTTTTAATACCAGGCCTTCTGATGAACCAAAGGATCAGGCTGATTGCTTCAAGAGACAGAGATTCCTGAACCTGCTCATGACAGAAGGATGCCACAGAGGACATGAAATCAGATTGAGGATGGAGTCAGGGCCTGGGAGGAATTAAGCTGCACATTATTCTAGCTTCATCTCAATCACGATCATGACAAAACTGTCAAACCTGCTCTTCACTTTCCCCCAATTAGAGCAGAAGATAGGGGAAATTTCTGAGGGATGCTGAATATTAAATACAAATCTTAGCAGACCCATTATAAGATATATTATCTTCCTCCAGGATTCATCTATAAAAGGAACTTAATCTTTTCCCCAAATTTGCCAGCTTTGCGAGAAATGTTTTTCTTTCAGTGATGTTCAGAGGTTAAAGTATGTGTAGCCCACTCAAGGAACAATGCAGAGTATTGATTTCTTTCTGCCTCTCCCACCTGCATATAAGTTTATGGAATCCTAAATCAAGAAGCAATTTTTGTTTTTTGACAGTGATATCGAAAGTACCTACTTTCCCCATGATGTTATACCTGCTTTATGTGGTTTCTTCAATCAAAAACAAAAAAAAAAAGAAGGGAGGAAAAAAACCCTCAAATTTTTCTCTTGTTTGACAGAGTCGGATATGTTTTAGAGCCCGTCTTTTAATGAGTGAGTATTTACATATCCTAAATCAAAAAGCAATTCAATTTTTTGACATTGTTACTTTAAAAAATGATTCTTCTATCTCTTTTCACTGCTTTAGGAATGCACCTACTACAAATATCTGATGTGAAGAACATAAAGTGCTTTTCCTAAAGAAGGACATCGGTCTGATACATGTTTGGTCGTGTAGAATATTCACACACACCCCAAACTGATAGAGAAATGCTCTAACACTAGACAACGATTTTAACACACCATCTATAGGTAATTTAAAATAGATTCAACAGTGGGGACCCAGCTACAAAGAGCTGTATGTGGAAAAATATACAAAAAAATTTCAGCATTTTAAAAATTATAAGGATTGAGTATGGGAGAGCATTAAAAAGATTAAATCTATTCGTGGTTCCCTTGTCAAGAAGCTGATAGGGTTGTAAGTACATACACAGTGTATATATAAATAAACCGAAATATGGGCCTTTGTGTTCTCTGTTCAGATCGATCTCAGAGGACCATCATTAATATTGACAAAAATAGAAAAATAAAAAAGAAGTAACTTTTATAGATAAAACTAGATCTTCTTTTCAAATCTGTTCAGAGGAAGGAAATAATGTAAGATAAATTATTATGCATTCTAAGTAAGAATATGTGTGAATACAGACTCAAAATAATTATACTCTTAAAAAGTGAGCAGCAGAAGAACCATGTCTTGTGTTTAGCATTAAAAATTATCTTAGCAAAGTATCTCAAGAATGGAAGAAAAAGTATCCAATGTACTCAGCCCTAATATGAAGCTAATTTATAGCTTTCATATGAAGGCTAAAACCCAAGTATAGCACAAGAATATGGGGTAAAGGGCAAGGGAGGGGAGGGAAGGAGGGAGGATGGGTAGAGGGAGGGCAATTGGTGGGATCACACCTACAGTGCATCTTAGAAGGGTACTGGTGAAATTTACTAAATGTAGAATATCAATGTCTTCATATAGTAATTAAGAAAATGCCATGAAGGCTATGTTTAATAGTTCAATGAAAGTATTTCAGATTGTATATGAAGTCAGCACATTGTGCCCCATGATTGCACTAATGTATATGTTTATGATTTAATAAAATTATTAAAAAAGTAAGTTTAACACATGTATTTTGTCAGAAATAGATATGTTTAGTGTTAAGTTTGTGTTACTATTATCACTTTCTGCCATTTTTCTTTATTTTCTGCGTATTAGTCTTGATAGATTGAGTTATGCTGCAGAAACAAATAACTAAGTAACTAAAGAATTATGTAATGTCCACTCAGGGACGAGGCTTTCCTTAGAGTGTCTGTGTGTTGGCCGTGTGCTGGTTTCCAGGGTGCTTCAATCTTAGAGTATCTCTATCTTAACAAAGGTATCTGTAGTTGCCAAAGTAGGCAAAAGAGAGGTGGAGAATAAAGCACTGAAAATGTAATGCTTCTGCCATAAATTGACACCAATGACTTCAAGTCATATTTGTTGACCAAAGCAACTAATATGAGCACATATAACTTCCAGAACAAATTTCCTGTGTAGCAAGAAATAGAGGGATATCTGAAATGAATGAAGAGTAGTAATCTCTCCAAATACTTCTTTTGACACATCATTTATATTTTCTTTTCTTTTTAAACCTGTTAATCTGGAAGATGAATATCCAATTAAGTTATACCAGTTATTTTTAATGTTTATAAAAATGTATTTTATGAATATTGCTCTAATTTTCATCATGAAGAATAAAATACACACCATGCACACATACATAGACACATACATTCTGTATATGATGAAGAAATCATCTTAATGTGACATACTCTTACTTGTCAAAATCAGTTTTGGGGTAGGACATAGAACTTGCCATAATCTGCTATCATTATGTTACTATCAGTATATTATTATTTTCACTTTCAAGGATCATTTAAGATATTTACATTAGATCTTTTTTTCCCTTTATTTCCAGCTACTATTTGAATAGAATTTTGTGATTTAGTTATTTTAATTTAAGCTTCCAGTCTTTCAATTTATAACCTCTCCTTAAACAATCTACTTATTTTTATTCACCTTGGAGATATCTGAAGTATATTTCAATGTAATGTTTCAAAAAAGATAAATGAGGAAAATATTTTTGTGCCCTTTCCTGTTTGACAATGACTTTCTAATAATTGTGTAGGCCATAAACTTTTCTTTTATCTACACATGGATATTTCTCTATTGTTATAGGATATAGAGTCTGACAGCCTGGTATTTGCTTTGTTTTGAGTCATCCTATATTTTGCACGACTATTTGTGATTTTTTTTCCCTACCTGAAATTTAAAAATATTTTACACAAATGTGTCTACATAGGGACTATTTTCATTAACTGTCTGATAACTATTCATTTATTTTGATCTAGAGAAGACATCAGGAAACATTCTCAGTAAGAAACCAGATGGCAAATATTATAGGCTTTGAAGGTCCTATAGTCTATCACAACTATTCAACTCTCCCACTCTAAAGCCTTTCCTTACACCTCTGCTGTCTTCTGGCTAGGATGCTAGAGGAATGAGAAAACTGAGAAGGAGTCTATGGGTAATGGGGCTTGAGGAAGAAATGTTTGTTATTTCAACTGCAGTTGAGACTAAAATCTAGGAGCCAGTAGCTAAGCAGGAACTGAAGTCAATGAGTGAGGAAAGGGCATTCATATGTTTCTGAAGAATCAAAGGGCTATAACAAGAGAGATCATTCAGAAAACAAGGGATTTAAGAATAGAAAGGAGTGAGAAGAAGGTACAACCAAGTAGTCTTAGAGGGGCATCTGGGATAAGTGTGTTTAAAGACTTTTACTCAGTCACCTAAGAGAATTACCTATATTTCAACCTGAAGGGATGAATAAAACTGTTATCTATGAATGGCCCCTTTTCAAAGACCTCCAGTGACTCTCTATAACTGATAAAGTCCCAATGACTCAGCATGGAATCAAAGCACTAACCAATCTGATCCCTACTATCTATTACACATCACAATGCCTACTTTCATCTTCCCTCCATGCACTCTGTATTCCATTAAATATCTCATCATTTCCTTAATGGTGACATACACTTTCATGACTCCATGCCTTTTTCTTCTTAAAATGTTCCTTGTTCTTCTCTCTGTCTGGAAAATTAAATCTATTTATCTTTCCACATTCAAGTTTAATGCCCCCTTGTATATGAAACCCTTCCCTAATACCCTCAACAGTAAAAATAAACAAATTTTTTTAAAAAACCTCTTAGTATTACCCTGGAATTCAATACCTTATTTTCATCAGAATTCACTCATTTACAACAATTTTTAACTAATGGTCTGTCACTAAACCTTTCTAGTATTTCCACAAAGCCAATTCATTTTAGTATTGTATTACTGACCACATAAATATGAAAAAGACATATGCATAAATAATACAGGAGTATTATTTATAATAGCAAAAGAAAAATCTCAACAACCTGATTAGGGGAACTATAGAAAGTGTTTAAATAAACCATAGTAAATTTGCTTCATAAAATACTATACAACCACTTAAAAAGATTATTTTGACATATATAATTTTTTTTAATTTCAGAATATTAGAAGGTACATGCTTTATTTACAAACTTGGTTTTTGTATAGATTGAGTCAAAATTATAAGTGTGTCCTTCACCCAGGTAGTGTGTACTATACCCATTAAGTATGAATTTACCCTTCCTCATCTTTTTCCTTCCACAGATTGATTGTTTTGGGGAAAAATACTATGTGTCTAATAATCAGAATCTATAAAGAACTTAAGCAAAGCATCAAGAAAAAAACCAAAAATGGAATACTATTCAGCCATTAAAAAAATGGAGACTTCACAGCCTTTGTATTAACCTGGATGGAAGTGGAACACATTATTCTTAGTAAAGCATCTCAAGAATGGAGAAGCATGAATCCCATGTACTCAAGTTTCATATGAGGACAATTAATGACAATTATTGACATGGTGGGGATGAGGGAAGAAGAGAGCAGAGAGAGAAAGAAGGAGGGAGGGGTGGGGAA
>CAUYON010022170.1:0-15409 GCA_963573935.1 Arctocebus calabarensis | reverse complement strand
TTCAGTTTTACTCCATTCAGTAAAATATTAGCTGTGGGTTTGTCATAGATAGCTTCGATCAGTTTCAGAAATGTGCCACATATGCCTATACTCTTCAGTGTTCTAATTAGAAAAGGATGCTGGATTTTATCGAATGCTTTTCTGCAACTATTGAGAGGATCATATGATCTTTGCTTTTGCTTCTGTTAATATGGTGGATAACGTTTACGGACTTGCTTATGTTAAACCAGCCTTGCATCCCTGGGATGAAACCTACTTGATCATGATGTATGACTTTTTTAATGATAAGCTGTAATTATTGGCTAGGATTTTGTTGAGAATTTTTGCATCTATATTCATGAGTGAAATTGGTCTGAAATTCTCCTTTTTAGTTGGATCTTTTCCTGGTTTTGGTATCAGGGTGATGTTTGCTTCATAGAACATGTTGGGGAAGATTCCTTCCTCCTCAATTTTTTGGAATAATTTCTGCAGTATAGGAATAAGCTCTTCCTTGAAGGTTTAATAGAATTCTGGTGTGAAGCCATGTGGACCAGGGCATTTTTTTGTTGGAAGATTTTTTATTGTTTCTTTAATCTCAGTGCTTGAAATTGGTCTGTTCAGGAGGTCTGTTTCTTCCTGGCTAAGTCTAGGGAGAGGGTGTGATTCCAAATATTGATCTATTTCCTTCACATTGCCAAATTTCTGGGCATAGAGTTTCTGGTAGTATTCAGAGATGATCTCTTGTATCTCTGTGGCATAAGTTGTAATTTCTCCTTTATCATTTCTGATTGAGGTTACTAGAGATTTTACTTTTCTATTTCTAGTTAGTCTGGCCAAAAGTTTATCTATTTTATTTATTTTTTAAAAAAAAAACCTCCTTATTTCATTAATTTTCTGAATGATTCTCTTGTTTTCAATTTCATTGATCTCTGATTTAATTTTGGATATTTCTTTTCTTCTGCTGGGTTTAGGCTTAGATTGTTCTTCTTTTTCCAATTCCATATGATGGCTTGTGAGTTTGTTGAAGTGCTCTCTTTCCGTTTTTCGAATGTAGGCATCTGAAGTGATAAATTTTCCTCTCAAAACTGCTTTTGCAGTATCCAACAGGTTCTGGTAGCTTGTGTCTTCATTGTTGTTATGCTCAAGGAAGTTAAAGATTTCCTGTTTTATTTCTTCCTGCACCCAACGGACATTCAACAGAAGGTTGTTTAATTTCCATGCCTTTGTGTGGGGTTGAATGTTTTTGTTGGAGTTGAGTTCCACCTTTAGTGCCTTGTGGTCTGAGAGAATACAAGGTAAAATTTCAATTCTTTTGATTCTGTTGAGGTTTGTTTTGTGTCCTAGGATACGATCAATTTTGGAGAATGTTCCATGGGGCAATGAGAAGAAAGTATATTCTTTATCTTTGGGATGGAGTGTTCTATATGCATCCATCAAGCACAGTTGTTCTAGGGTCTCATTTAGTTCCCTTATATCTTTGTTTAATTTCTGTTTGGAGGATCTGTCCAGCTCTATAAGAGGAGTGTTAAAGTCCCATATTATTATAGTATTATAGGATATATTGCTCAGACTGAGTAAGGTCTGTTTCAAGAATCTTGGAGCATTTAAATTGGGTGCATAAATATTTAGAATTGAAACATCTTCTTTTGTAAGACGATCTTCTTCTGTATCTTTCCCTGGACCTATATAAAATTGGTCTTTTTTGACTTTAGTTGCTTTAAATCCACATGTGTCTGAAAATAAGATTGCACTTCTTTTTTTCTTCTGAATTCCGTTTGCCTGAAAAATTGTCTTCCAACCCTTAACTCAGAGTTTTAAACTGTCTTTTGAAGCTAGGTGTGTTTCCTGCAGACAGCAAATGGATGGCTTGTGTTTTTAATCTAGTCAGCTAATCTATGCCTCTTCAGTGGGGAATTCAAGCCATTAACCTTTTTTTTTTTTTTTTTGAGACAGAGCCTCAGGCTGTTGCCCTGGGTAGAGTGCTGTGGCATCACAGCTCACAGCAACCTCCAATTCCTGGGCTCAAGCGAGTCTCCTGCCTCTGCCTCCCAAGTAGCTGGGACTACAGGCACCCACCACAACGCCCTACCATTTTTTGGTTGCATTGTTGTTTGGCTGGCCCAGGCTGGATTTGAACCTACCCAGGTGTACATGGTTGGTGCTTTAGCCTGTTGAGCCACAGGCGCTGAGCAGCCATTAACCCTTATTGAGATAATTGATAAGTGTGGTAGTGTTCTATTCATCTTATTTTGTAACGGTCCATTGCTTAGTTTTATCTTTTACATCAGTGTGGAAGTTAGGTTCTGTCCTTTAATTTCTGAGTTCTTATTTTGCTGTTGATCCATTGTGATGGTCAGTGTGTAGAACAGGTTGAAGTATTTCCTGTAGAGCTGGTCTTGTTGTGGTGAATTTCCTGAATGTTTGTATATCAGTAAATGATTTGATTTCTCCATCAATGTTAAAGCTTAGCTTAGCAGGATATAGAATTCTGGGCTGGAAATTGTTCTGTTTAAGTAGATTAAAGGTAGATTACTATTGTCTTCTTGCTTGGAAAGTTTCATTAGAGAATTCTGTGGTCACCCTGATTGATTTGCCCCTGTAGGTCAACTGGCACTTACTCCTGGTGACTTGAAGAATCTTTTCTTTTGTCTTGACTTTGGACAGGTTCATCACAATGTGTCTTGGAGAAGCTCAGTTAGAGTTGAGGTGACCTGGGGTCCAATATCCCTCTGAAAGGAGTGTGTCAGAATCTTTGGTGATATTTGGGAAATTTTAATTTATAATATTCTCTAGTATGGCTTCCATTCCTCTGGGGCATTCTTCTTCCCCTTCTGGGCTACCTATAACTCGTATGTTTGAATGCTTCATAAAGTCCCATAATTCTGTCAGTGAATGTTCTGCTTTCTCTCTCTTCTTTTCTGCCTCTTTAACTATCTGAGCTATCTCAAGAGTTTTGTCCTCTACCTCCGAAATTCTTTCTTCTGCATGGTCTAATCTGTTGTTGATACTTTCTATTGCATTTTTAAGTTCCCTAATTGACTGCTTCAGTTCCTTCAGCTCTGCTATATCCTTTCTATATTCTTCATATTGTTCATCTCTTATTTGATTCTGTTTTTGGATTTACTTTTGGTTATTTTCCACTTTATCAGCAGTTTCCTTCATTGTTTTCATCATTTCCTTGATTGTTTTCATCATCTTTATTCTAAATTTCCTTTCTGTCATTTCTAACATTTCCTTATAGGTGGAATCCTCTACAGTAGCTACCTCACAGTTTCTTTTGGGGGGGGGTGTGCTCTGGCCTGTTTTTTCTTGATGCTAGGAGTTTTCTTCTGATTCTTTGTCATGAGTGATTTCTTTTATCTGTTTCCTTCCCCTAATTTTCCTTTCATCTCCTCCTGCTCTTTAAGTTGCTGTGCTTCTGGACTAGGGTTTCAATGAGTCATTTCAGTACAGAACCAGAAGGATGAAAAGATTGAAGAGCAAGAAAGGACAAAAGAAAGAAAAATAAATAAAAGAAAAAGGAAAAAGAAGAGGGGGTGGGTAAAAGGAAATATTGACAAAAAGAAGAGAGGCACAGAAGAAGGGGGCAGGAACAATATAGGTGTATAGTAGGGTACTCTGATCCAACCTTAAGAACTCCCAACCTCTAGGTGGTTCCTTTGAGGTCAACAGGTCTTTGCCAGCCTGTTTGGACATAGCACCCCAAGTAGAGAAGAAAGATAAAAATGCTGTAAATCAAACCAAAAGAAGCAAACCAAAAACTTTATGGGATACAATTAGGGGAAAAAGTAAATAATAGGGGTAGAAACAATAGCAAAAATGAAGTTCTAATTGTTGAAAAAGGCAACAATGGAAAATTGTATTTAAACTAGAAAAACGAAGAAAAAAAAAGAAAAATCTATAGGGAAAATGTTGAAATTAAAAACAAAAACAACAAACAAAACAATAGAAAACAAAGCAAAACCAAAAACAAAGCAGTATATATATCTTGCTGAATATTGTCTGGGCAACAGAAGGTGATCTTCTGGGGTATTATATGTTATTCACAATGCTGATACGGCTGTATGAGATGGAGACTGGAGGCCTCTAATGATTTCTCAAACCCCATAGGATGGAGAGCCTAAATCTCTCCTCAGCCCATTTAAAAGTCACTTTAAATTGCTGAACTGGGCTAAGCAGAAGCTTTCCCAGGAAAGCACTTGTCATTGGGATCACTCCTTAAGTGGCTATCCAATTACCCAGTGTGCCAAAACTGGTTTCACTTATGCTCTTGAGGGCTAAGGCTGTGAGGCACCTCAGTCCCTGCCTTTAGGCTGCTCAGTCACTAGATTACTCACTCCCGCCCGATGCTTGTTCTGTGACCCTCCACTCGGCCCAGAGCCAAACACTATTAGCTGTGTCTGGTTCAGGGGCTTAGTCTGGGGTGCTAGACAATAGTTAAATAACTCTGCACTCTTGCCCAAGTTCTCCCAAAGTAGTTCAACTGAGTGTTGAGCCCCGCAAAAACCCAAACAGCTCATAGGCCAGGCCTTTCCAGTTTGCAATCTCACTGCTGCTGTACTTATAGCAGGATTAGACTGAACGAACACACACAACCACTTGCCAGTTCTCCACTGCTTTTGTCTTCCTCATGGGGTCTAGAAGTCTCACACTGACTCCCTGTGTCCCCAAAGGGATGTTTCTGGGTAGATCCCGCCAGCCAGAGATGCCTGGAGTCTTCTTTCCCAAGACTCACCATGCCCCAATTGCAAGGAAGCTGTTACTTGGCTGCCATGCTGCTCTGGAAGTTGGTACAGTAGCTTTTTGAGAGTGGGAACACAGACTCATTTATACTCAGCCATGGAATGTAAAGACCACATTTACAGCACATGCTATTGCTTATCAATTCATTGATCTATTTGTAGATTTGCTCTGCAGATGTTGTATGTGCAAACATGAGTGGTGAAATTCTTCCAGCTTCCTTAAAAGTGGGTTTGCAATATGATCTCTTTGAGTACAGGAGCAAAATACTTTTATGTGAAATGTTTTGGCATATGGAAAGACATAGAATACCTCACAGTGGTTACCTACATTCCTTCTCCAAGCTTTGTCATATATCTAATTTTTATCTGGAGAATAGTAAAAAGTACCAAGCTTTTCTGCATATGTACACACATAGAAATTGGCTCTTGAGCCCACTTGGGCCTGTTGGCAAGACCATCCTGTGGTGCATGAAATGTCCCGAGAGCAGAGAGGGGCTGGTACAACTTGGAGGGCTTCTGGAGATGGTTGAGTGATGCTTTAGTCTTCACTGATCTTCATAAAAGGGGCACATGGCTCATAAATATTCCTGCAAACAAATAGTACACTGGAAACCATCCTAATACGGCAAACACAGATGAAACCCAAAGAAAATAGAAGTGATGTGCTTCTCTACATAGCTCTTTCTTCTGTGTTTTGAAGATAAACAAAAAGAGTCAAAGCAGGTTTGATGAGAAGTGAGACAAATTTTAGTTAGCAACAAATTCTACCCTTAGTGTAATTAAGACTAAATGTTCTCCATTCTAAAAATCATGCTATAACCATGTTTTCTCAACTTGGAGCTGTAATGAGAGCTGTAATGACTAGCAAGGTGTATTATGTTAGATCCTTTTTTGTTTGTTTGTTTGTTTTTCCTTCTGAAGATTCTTCAGACCAGGGATTGGGAACCTTTTCCTGTAACTCAGTGGTTCTCCACCTTCCTAATGCCGTGGCCCTTTTATACAGTTCCGGTAGGTTGTGACTCAGGTTGAGAACCACTGTTGTAATGGATAGATAGTGAGAATATCAGTCTTTGTAGACTGGCAAGTTTCCTACCGCTGGCTACTCAGTTGTGCTGGAGGAAATCTCTATAGAAGTCCACTAATGAATTTGTCACCGTGTTCCAGTAAAACTTTATTTATAAAAGCAGGTAGCAGGCTGGACTGACTTGTGGGGCTATAGGTTACTGACCCCTATGTTTACACACACGTGTGGAAATGCTTATGGAGGTGATAGGATACCATAAAAATCCCCTGAGAGTGTTTGGGGAGGGTGTGCTCCGGGAGACAAGAAAGGATGGGGCATGTGCTGACCATTGTTGAGGTTAGATGATGGATATAAGGTTAATTATATATTTCTAATTATGTATTTAAAATTTCCATTATACAAAGCCTCTAGGACATTAGGACAAAACCTTTTTTTTTCTCAAAAGGTTGAAAAATTAGCATTTAGTTGAGTAGTTCGCAAAATTTTCCTACATTTGATGGTAAATGCTTAGAAGCTTATTTGATATTTCCTTATGCTGAAAGAGAATTAGCCATATACCATTGAAAGAAAACTTTGTTCCTCTTTCCTTGGTAAAAATGGCTGAAATATGCAGCAGACATTGTGGCTTTCAATTGGCTTCTGACCCTTTGACAAATGCTGTGGGGCATGGATAGTATACGGTTTCCAGAAGTGAAATACATACAGGTTATTCTAATTACTGTTAGACCATCCCAGCCATCTTAGTGGCAGAAGACACCATCTCATTATGCTGTTGCATTCTGTAGGTCAGGATTTCTACATGGTGCAATGGGCCTGGCCTGTCTCTGATCCACAGTGTCTGGGAGTTCAGCAGGGAGGACACAAATACCTGTAAATGAACAGAATAGTTGGGGCTGGAATCAACTGGAAAGTTTCTTCACTGAAAGCCTATCCATAACATTTGTGAGTAATTTAAAATTTAAACTATTTTAAGTTGCATGTGAACTTCACAGACACCTTGTGTGTCTGATTTCTCCGTGAGGGTGGAGCTCAGCTGGGGTGGTCATTGGAGGACCTATCCGTGAGCTGTTTGTGTAGATCTGCTTCTCACATTGTGGCAGCAGGGTTCCAAGAGGCTGCGAGGCTGCATCTTGAAATGGAGCCTCTGGAGAGCAAATGTTCCAAGAGAACCAGATGGAAGACAGATTTTAGGACCTAGTCTCAGGAGTCACTTCTGCCATGCTGTATAGATTGAAGTTATCAGAAGCCCGCCCATATGGAAATGAAGGAGACAGAATTTAGCTCTATAAGGAATGTTAGTAATTTGGGGCCGTATATAAACTATTACAAAGGCTAAATTTTTCTTTTTTTTTTTTTTCTCTTTTGAAACAGTCTTACTCTGTTGCTCAGCCTAGAGTGTGATGGCATTATCACAGGTCACTGCAACCTGAAACTTCTGGACTCAAGTGATCCTCCTAGGTAGCTTGGGCTACAAGTACATGCCATGGTGCCTAGCTAATTTTTATTTATTTATGTATTTTGTCTGGGGCTGGGTTTGAACCCACTACCTCTGGTATATGGGGCCGGTGCCCTACTCCTTTGAGCCACAGGCACCACCCTTAATTTTTATTTTTTATTAAGGGTCTTGCTTTTGCCCAGGTTACTCTTAAACTCCTGACCTCAGTCTGTCCACGTTGGCCTCCTAAAGTGCTAGGAAATAGGTGTGAGCTACCACATCCAGCTATATTTTTCTTTTGATGAACTATTAAGGGAGAATTACACCAAAGAAGATGTATACCAACTCGAAACCATAAATAAATCTTTGCAGGTGTAATCACTGATGGAATAGACATTTTGATGGCAATAAAAATCCTTCTGGGTAAAGTTAATGAGAAACCACCCACATGAAATTTATTTTTCCATCACTCATGATTGAGCTCTTCAAAGATTAAGAAGCTTCAACAAGGCAGGAACAAAGGGCAGAATGTTGTGTTGTTAAAGCTAATTTTATAAAAGAATAAGACTTAAATTATAGAATTGATAATATCTTGTGTGGAGTTAAGAAATGACCCTGAACGTTTTTTGAGCCACATACAGGTTCTCTGGTTGTTTTAGGGAAAGTAACTTAAAAAATAGTCCATCTTCAAGATGCATTTCTTCCCCAAAAGAAAACTGGTCTAGTTTTGTTAAAAGTGAACATTGCTATATTTCCTACTAATAAAGTTTTTGAAAAATTACATTTGATGTTTTTCATCATATAAAAAGTGATTTTAAAAACTCACATGTAGAGAACTTTTAAAAATGAGAGATTGGAAATAACGGTATTTGAGATTTTTGTTGCTGAATACTATTTGTGTTTTCTATAAATTCTCATATCTGTTCACATAGAAAATGGAAACAGAATTGTACAAATATGCTTTGATGTCTTCCAAATAATTTTTTTAGTGACTTTCAGTGTTTGTTAAAAATTAAAAAAATATCATTATCTTCTTGTTCCTTTTAAGAAAAACTGAATTTAAGAAAATGAAAATTAAAAATAAATCCTGAAAAACGTGATTAAACTGCTTAATAAGTATCCCCAGAAAGGTGGTTCTTTTTGGCCTCCTGGGATTTCCTTTGTGGCTCCTGGGATTTCCCAGGAAGAATTCAAAGCATTGCTTCTAAATTCTGTTTATCACTATACCAAGATAATAAAAAATATTTAGTCACATTTCTTTTGCTAAAGGTTTTTTTCTTTTTTAATTTCAGATCAATATAAGGGTACAAGCGATTAGGTTATACTGTTGGTGTTTGTTAGGTAAAGTCTAAATTGTAGTTAAGTCCTTCATCCAAGAGGGGTGCCGTATACTCTTACATTGCGCCCTTCAGGTGAGAACTTACCAAGCCCTTCCCTTCTTCCTTCCTTCCTTCTTTAGCCCCCATTGAAGTTATTTTTTAAACTTTTTGAGCGAACAGTGTGCTTCCTACCCAACTAAAGTTATTAATAACTAATAATAATGTCATTAATGTTTCAGTGATAGCAAAACTTTTTGTGCCCTTAAGTATTTTTAAAATGTGTTATTCTTATTTGTTAAAATTTTTCTATTTAAGGCTACATTTTACAATATAATACTATAATATTTTACAATATAAGGTAGCTTAGAGCTTATTAGACTGAGCATTTTTCTTAAACGTATTTTCATAAGGGTATTATGAAGGTTAAATTCACTTGAGTTTTCTAACCTCATGAAAATGATGCTACTGTTGTATGTTATGGATGAAGGACAAAGGCATGGGAAGTGTTCTCACTGAGGTTCACAGCTAAGCTCTGTAGATAACAGTAAAACATCACTGTATATATTGTATTTAAGACATATTGGTCATGCAATAAAAAATTATAACTGAGCAAAACATGAAGTGATGAAAGTTTGGGTATTACCAACATAGAACATGAAGCATAAACTCTTAAAGCAGTACCTGAGGGTGACTATAGTTTACAGTAAGCCATTTCAAAATAGAAGAGAATGATATGAATGTCTTTTGCAGGTGTCCTCAAACTTTTTAAACAGGAGACCAATTCACTGTCCCTCAGACCGTTGGAGGGCTGGACTATAGTTTAAAAAAAAAAACAACTATGAACAAATTCCTATGCACACTGCACATATCCTATTTTGAAATAAAATTCACACCAACGCATGGGAGGCAAAGGTCACGTAGGTGGGTGAGGAGACCTTGAGGGGCTGGCTCAAGTCCTGTGTTCAGTACGGCTTTGGTGGTGCCTTTCATGGCACAGGATTCGATTTTAGTTTGGAGGAGGGATGAGAGGAGACATTTACCCTGCTGCTCGACTTTGAATGTTTCTCTTGTAACTAACAGAAGAAAGCGGAGGCAAGTAGAGATATGAACTTTTCTTTCCACCAGGCTTGGAATTTAGGCCAGTATTGATCCAAAAGAAATCCTTATTTTCCTCGTGTACTTCTCCTGTTTCATTTTAAGCAGTTACCTAGTGCATGCTTGAGTGTGGCCGGCTAACCTTCTGTGGTGTACAGTCCATTTCTCAAGCTTTGCACTAAGATTGTGTGCGGTTGTAGCTGGTGGTTGTAGAATTTGGTTCACAATGATGCTGCACCTGCACTCAAATCACAGATTTAATTCTGTCAGTGGCCATCTACCTTGATGAACTTTATGAGAAATTATTTTCTGATTCTCATTGAGTTAATTTTTAAGCCTGTTCACCCGGCTTTTCATTTTTCTTTGAACAACAACAACAATACAATAAGCTGTCTTCATTGTAGTAGTTGTCGGTACAATTCAGTATATTCTTTACATGAAAACTAAAACCTGGTATCCTGCCAGATCTTAAATTACAAGATCTAAGGCAAAGCTTCCCCATTCATTTATATTTTTATGAATCTCTTAGCTTTGCAGAAGTGTCTAACACTCCATGGCCATTTAAAACAGTGACTTGTAACATAACAGCAAATTTACAGGCAGTCATTTCTTTTAGTTGCCAACTCATGGCACTGCACTTGTATCTGCAATTTAAAAAAATCATTTCTTTAACTTTTAACATTGAAATGTATCCCTAAGGAACATTATGGACATCTTACTGTGTTCCTGGAGATGGTCTTCGGTCAGGTCTCATCAGCAGAGCACATCCGGACATGAGCTATGTCTTCACATACGTGTTTGTCACAGTAATCCTGACTGATACCTTAAGACATTAATGTCTTCTCCTATAGTTACATTGCAGGAAAATGATGATCCTTAAAGGGAATATAAAAAGTGGATTTTGGAGAGTTTTTTATTTAATAATTATACAGAGTGCCTATAATGTGCTGGGAGGGGATGGGGTCTCTTTCCTCATGGGATTTCCATTTGAATAGAAGGTTGAAGTAACTTGTAACTCTGTGATTAGCTCTGGGAAGGTCCACGTCACTGCTGTAGATGCGGTCAGGATGGGGCTGTCCTTCCCACATGTGTAGTGTGGTCTCGGTTAGGTGTGACAAGTGGTCACTGTACCTGCTCCTGAAATAGAACTCCCGGGGAGCACAGCAGCTGTGGAATGGAATCTGATGCGGTGCTGTTTCTGAGACTGTTTCACAAAAAACAACCAAAAAAGTGAGATTGAATTGCTAAGTGTTCTATGCAGCCCCAAACAAATGTTTTAAAAATAAATATTAGAAGTATATTTTCAGCTGACTAGTGCGGGAATGGAAGGTTTGTTTTTATTTTAGTGACCATCCTTGCCTGGGTTCCCTGTGTTGTGGGCTGTAAGGTACAGAGCAACGTGTGGGCAGCTCCCTGGGCCTGCCTTGGGCCCAGCTCTGTGGGGAAGGGAGGCCTCAGGGCTGTCAGACAGGGCAGTGTCCTTGCAGCAGAGGCCTTGGCCGATCCCACGGGGAGCTCTGGAACTAAAATGGCCTTTTGCAGTGTGCCACACTCAGGGGAGTGCCTGGAACTCCCACATACCTTTGTTCTAACAGTTCCATCCTTAACAGTCCCCTGACCTGGCCTGCCCCTGAGGAGGGGGTGGCCTGGACGGAGCCTACCCTCTGCAGCCCAGGGCTGGTTCTTGAACTGCACTGTGTGCCCCGAGTTCTTCAGTGGACTTAAGGCTGCAGCAGGGACAGGTAGGTTAAGGTAGCTTATGGTTTTCCAACCGGATCACTATTTTCCATCCCAAACCAGGGCTTCAGTGGTCACTGGGATAAAAAAGCAAGGACTATGTGAAACTGAATGTGAAGCTGAAAATGGGGTGGTGATGTCCAGTCTTCTAGGGTTTGGAAAGTTATGTGGCGCCCAGTGGGTACATAGTTGTTAGTACTTGAGGTAGGTATCACTTTTAATTTAAAGAATGCTGAGAAGGGGCGGTGCCTGTGGCTCAGTGAGTAGGGCGCCAGCCCCATATACCAAGGGTGGTGGGTTCAAGCCCGGCCCCGGCTGAAATGCAAAACAAAAAAATAGCCGGGCATTGTGGCGGGCACCTGTAGTCCTGGCAGAAGAATCGCCTAAGCTCATAAGTTGGAGGTTGCTGTGAACTGTGTGACACCACAGCACTCTACCGAGGCTCAATAAGTGAGGCTCTGTCTCAAAAAAAAAAAAAAATTGATGGACAAATTAAATCTTGTATTGATATGCAAACACTGAGGAAATTTGTCACAACAAGACCAGTTTTACAGGAAATATTTCAATCTGTACTACATACTGACTATCACAATGGACCTTCAGCAAAGTAAACACCCAGAAAATTATAGGACAGAACCTAGTCTCCCCAATGACACAAAAAACAAAACTAATCAACAGATGTTCACAAAATAAGATGAATAGAATGCTATCACGTTTATCGATTATCTCAATAAATGTCAATGGCTTGAATTCCCCTCTGAAGAGGCATAGATTGGCTGATTGGATTAAAAAACACAAGCCATCTATCTGTTGTCTGCAGGAAACTCACCTCACGTCAAAAGACAAATTAAAACTCAGAGTTAAGGGTTGGAAGTCAATTTTTCAGGCAAATGGAACTCAGGAAAAAAGAGGACTTGCAATCTTATTCTCAGACACATGTGGATTTAAAGCAACTAAAGTCATAAAAGATAATGATGGTCACTTTATATTGGTTAAGGGGAAAATACAACAAGAAGACATTTCAATTTTAAATATTTCTGCACCCAATTTAAATGCTCCCCGATTTGTGAAACAGACCCTGCTTAGTTTGAGCAATACAATATCCGATAACACCATAATTACAGGGGACTTTAATACCCCTCTCTCAGAGCTGGACAGATCTTCTAAACAGAAATTAACTAAAGATATTAGAGACTTAAATGAGATTTTAGAACAACTGTGCTTGGTAAATGTATATAGAACACTCCATCCCAAAGATATAGAATATACATTCTCTCATCATCCCATGGAACACTCTCCAAAATTGACCATATCCTCAGACACAACACAAACCTCAGCAGGATCAAAAGAATTGAAATTCTACCTTGCATCTTTTCAGACCACAAGGCACTAACAGTGGAACTCAACTCCAACAAAAATGCTCAACCTCACACGAAGGCATGGAAGTTAAACAACCTTATGCTGAAGGACACTTGAGTGCAGGAAGAAATAAAAAAGGAAATCGTTAACTTCCTTGAGTACAACAACAATGAAGACACAAATTACCAAAACCTATGGGATACAGCAAAAGCAGTCCTGAGAGGAAAATTTATTGCTTTAGAAGCCTACATTTGATAAACAGAAAGAGACCATATCAGCAAACCCACAAACCATCTGATGGAATTGGAAAAAGAAGAATAATCTAAGCCTAAACCCAGCAGAAGAAAATAAATATCCAAAATTAAATCTGAGATCAATGAAATTGAAAACAAAAGAATCATTCAGAAAATTAATCAAACAAGGAGCTGGGTTTTCGAAAAAATAAATAAAATAGATAAGCCTTAGGCTAGACTAACTAGAAATAAAAAGGTAAAATCTCTAGTAACTTCAATCAGAAATGATAAAGGGGAAATAACAACTGATGTTACAGAAATACAAGAGATTATCTTTGAATACTACCAGAAACTTTGTGTCCAGAAATTTGACAATGTCAAGGAAATGAATCAATACTTGGAATCACACCCTCTCCCCAGACTTAGCCAAGATGAAATAGATGTTCGGGATTTAAAGGTTTAAGGCAGCTAGGATTGGTCTGTCCATAGCTTTACCTGGGCAGGTAAGTGGGACAAGGTTAGAGAGGTCTGGATTTGTTTGTTCACTATTTCCTGGAAGGAATATGTTTCCCAGGAAAGTGTGTCAGTAACTTGATTCTACCAAATAGAATTCTACCACTTATTGATGCTCTCAATAAATGACAATGGATTGAATTCCCTACTGAAGAGGCACAGGCTGGCTAATAGGATAAAAAAACACAAGCCATTCATATGCTGTCTCCAGGAGACAAACCTCACCCTGAAGTAGAAATCAAGACTCAGGGTTAAGGAATGGAAAACAGTGTTTCAAGCAAATGGAAATCAGAAGAAAGGAGGGGTTGCAATCTTATTCTCAGATACAAGTGGATTCAAAGCAACTATAGTTAAGAAAGACAAAGATGGACACTTCATAACAATTCAAGGAATAATACAAAAAGAAGACATCTCAATTTTAAACATTTACGCACCTAACTTAAATGCTCCCAGATTTTTGAAACAGACCTTCAGGGGTCTGAGCAATATAATATCCCATAGCACTATGATAACAGGGGACTTTAACACCCCTCTCTCCGAGCTGGACAGATCCTCTAAACTGAAACTAAACAAGGATATAAAGGACTTAAATGTGACCGTAGAACAAATGTGATTAATAGACATATACAGAACATACCATCACAAAGCAAAAGAATATACCTTTTGTCATCATCTTGTGGCATATACTCCAAAATAGATCACATCCTTGAATGCAAATCAAACCTTAGCAAAATTAAAAGAATACAAATTATATCATATCTCTTCTCAGACCACAAGGTCATAATGGTGAAGCTCAATTCCAACAAAATTATTCATCCCCACACAAAGTCTTAGAAACTAAACAACCTTATGCTGAATAACTGTTGGGTTCAGGAAGAGGAATTTGTTAATTTATTCAAACATAACAATAGAGAAATTTGTTAATTTCTTCAAACATAACAATAATGAAGACACAAGTTATCAAAACCTGTGGGATACATCAAAAGCAGTCCTGAGAGAAAATTTATTGCACTAGATGCCTACCTTCAAAAATTAGAAAGTGAGAGAATCAACAAATTCATGAACCATCTTATGGAATTGGAAAAAGAAGAATCATATAACCCTAAACCCAGCAGAAGAATGGAAATAACCAAAAATTAAATCAGATATTAATGAAATTGAAAACACAAAAATCATTCAGAAAACTAATTTAAAAAGTTGCCTTTTTGAAAAAGTAAATGAAATAGATAAAACTTTGGCTAGACCTACTAGAAACAGAAAAGTAAAATCTCTAGTAACCTCAATCAGGAATGATAAAGGGGAAATAACAACAGATGCCACAGAGATGCAAGAGATTATCTCTGAATACTACAAGAAACTCTATGCCCAGACATTTAACAATGTGGAGGAAATTGGTCAATACTTGGAATCACATCCTCTCTCTAGACTTAATCAAGAAGAAATAGATCTTCTGAACAGACCAATTTCAAGCACTGAGATCAAAGAAACAATAAAATATCTCCCAACCAAAAAATGCCCTGGTCTAGGTGGCTTCACATCAAAATTCTCTCAAACCTTCAAAGAAGAGCGTATTCCCATACTGCAGAAATTATTCCAAAAAATCGAGGAGAAAGGAATCTTCCCCAACACTTTCCATGAAGCAAAAATCACCCTCATACCCAAAACCAGGAAAAGATCCAATTAAAAAGAGAACTACAGACCAATTTTACTAATTAATATAGATGAAAAATTCTCAATAAAATAAAGCTTTCATATGAAGGCTAAAACCCAATTATAGCACAGGAATACAGGGAAAGGGGACAGGGAGGGGAGGTGAGGGAGGAGTATGGGTGGAGGGAGGGCAATTAGTGGGATCACACCTATGGTGCATCTTAGCAGGGTATTGGTGAAACTTATTAAATGTAGAGTATCAATGTCTTTATATAGTGATCAAGAAAATGCCATGAAGGCTATCTGTAACAGTACGATCAAAA